>CAUYQV010029464.1:0-23130 GCA_963574575.1 Galagoides demidoff | reverse complement strand
ATTTATTCCCTGAAAGTTTGGAGAACTCACTAGCAAAATTATCAGGGCTTGGTGCTTTTTTTTTTTATTCTAGGAATAATTTATGTGTATTGAATTACTCTCATGATTACCATAACTTATGTTATTAAATATAATAATATTGATATTTTCTTAATATTAATTTTGAGAAATGTCAGCTTGTTTTTTTTTTTTAAATTTGGCCCACATTATTCTCATGGCTTAGAATATCCTCATAATTTTATTCTTAATTTCTGTTGCATATGTAATCACATGTCACTTTTGATTCCTAATAGTGTTTATTGCTAACCTTCCTTTTTGTTCCTTTCTATAAACTTTGAAGTTGCCTGCTAAGGTATGAGCCCCTTTGAAGAACTAGAGTTGACTTTTTGATAGTCTTTGTTGTATTTTTGAACTCCATTCCATTAATTTCTTTCTTTCTTTTTTTTTTTTTTTCTGTTTTGGCCGGGACTGGGTTTGAACCCACCACCTCTGGCAGATGGGGCTGGCGCCCTACTCCTATGAGCTACAGGTGCTGCCCTCGGTTTGCATTTTTATTCTATTCAAGCCCCTTCATTTATCTGTAGACAGCAGAAACTTGTTATAGGAGAGAAAGGAAGATGACAAGTTTTTTTAAAAGGCTGATGTATCACACCAGGTCTGCAGAGAAGAGCAGTGGCTCCGACTATCATCAGCTAATGACCAATCAGTGATTAGTGTCAAAGAACTAATTGTGCCAGTTGTAACTCTGGGAAGGTCATCTATACAGGCAGGAAAGCTGTGAGCACAGGAAAGATGATGAATTTGTAGTTAAAAGGAGTCTTCTTGCAAGCAGGCAGAATTATGCCACCAAAATTAATTTAATGACGATTAGGTTTTCAAAACAGACTTTTTCTAAATAAGATCAGGAACAGAAAGCCAATTTTTTTTTTTAATGATGTTTTCTTTTTCCCTTTTTTCCCTTTTCTTTCTTACCCAGGGAGGAGGTTTAACTAGGATTTCAAAGCCTGGCCTAGCTGTACGGCTCTGGATTTTGGCAGCTGTTGGATTTTGGTGTCTGTGTGCCAGTTATTTGCTCTGCCAGCAATGTGTTAGGATAATCACCCCCTGAAGGATTTCAACACATTACATTTCCCCAGAAGCCTTTGTCTAACAAGGTAATTTACGACCTGTTCAGGAATCTGGTCTTTACAAAACAATAAATTCACACTTGCACTGGGCTTCAAAGCTGCCATCAGGAGCCCAGTAGCAGAAGGAGTCCTGCGGCTGAGAGCCAGATCAACAGATAAGTGAGTTTTTAATGATCTCTTTCAGACAGGCTGCAAAGGGACAAAGCTGACAGCCACAGCAGCATTTGGCCCTTGTGGTTGCAAACAGCTGACCCCAAAAGTGAGTCTTCTTGACCAGGTTGAAACCATTTTGCCCGCTCTCTACAGAAATTGAGATCTGTGGAATTTTGGAAGGGTGGAGGGGGAAGCAGGTGTTCTCCATGGAAAGGCTGCTTGTTCATAGTCTTGCTGGGATACCCATAGAAGCCCACTCCCCCAACCCTGCAATTAGCATAAGCCCCAAAGTCTCTCTCTGGAAACTAGGGGTGGGGGCAGGCGTCAGCTCCTCAGTGTCTCCAGTGGTTTCAACAAATTCTTAGGGCCAAGGGCATCTTCCTCACATACACATCTCACATAAAACCTAGACCAGGTTGTCTAGAGTATAGTCTGTATCTTGCTGGCATAAGAATCACCAGCGATGCCTGTTACCAAAAAGCACATCTCAACTCCCAGAGGCTCGACCTAAGAATGGACATCTTTCATAAACATTCCAGGTGATTCTTACATGTAAGTTTCAGAAATGCTGAAAAGCATGAAAATAGAAAGACAAAACCAGGACTTTAAGGGCTTCAGGATGAGCAAGATCCAGAAACAAATCTCAAAGCCACCAATGACTAGCCGAGTGCCCTAGGACAACTGTCTTAACCTCTAGGAATCTCGATGTGAAAAGGAGGGAATAAATACCTCTTACTTTCATGATGAGGAGTGGCTTCTTAGCTCAGAGATGCGGTCTGCCTGCCCCTTCGGACTTCTTACAGCTGCCCATTTTGTAGACTCCACCTACAGCCTCCTCACTGCCATTTTGGGCAGACATAGTAAGCAAAGGAAGGAGCTTTCCCTGGCAGCTCCCAGGCTCCAGCCCCCAGGAGACGGGGGGGTACGTAGACACAGGGTGTGTGGTGCAGCTAGACTGCTTGCATTTTTTCCTCTATTTTTTAAGGAGTAGAAACCATTTTTCAAATAAAATCTTTCTTAACCTGTTAACATATAAATTAGATTTTATTTAAACAATACCAGTTCTGCGCGAAGATGGAGGAAGCTCTATTTGGAGCCCATCATTCTCCTCCAGGCCACCCTCTGAAGCCTCCCCAGAGCTTTGGAAGGCCCGTTGGTGAAGCAGAATAGATGGAGGGTGTGTCTGTTTCTGGGTAGGAAAGAGTGGGCAACAGACAATGAGGGGTCACAGATAGAAGGTGACAGAGGAGCGGGAGGTGTCAGCGTGCACGCTGGGTGTACGGGACGGGGCGCAAGCTTGCAGGGGGAAGGAATGGTGTCGGTTTCTGACACATTCAGGATGACCACTGTGGGGGCAACTGGGGAGGTGGTTGGAAATTCCCACCCAGTGTAACAAGGAGAGGTCCAAGCACAAATCAATTATAATTCATTACTTCTTTTGCCAGTCAGTGGTTCCCACACATGTCTGCTCTTTGGGAATACCTGGGAGCTTTCAAAGGCACAGACAGATTCATGGGTCTCCCCTCCAGAAATTCTGATGTAATTAGTCTGGGTTGCAGTCAGACATTGGGATTTTTCATCTCCCAGGACTCAGTCAAATTTGGGAACCACTGATCTTAGTGTAGAAAGAAAGATTTTTCCTTCATTTAAGCACAGTTGTGCAGATGTAGGAAGTTTTAATCAACATCCACATCATTGGGATTATATGGAAAAGGCAGCAATCTAAACTTTAATCACCATTATTAGTAATTAGTATTAGTTTTCTGTGGTTGCTGTAACAAATTACCACAAACTTGATGACTTAAAACAATAGATATTTATTTGTTCACAGTTCTGTGAACTCTTGAAGAACTTCTTGCTTTTATATTAAAGCCAAAACATATCTGAGATCTCTATCATGGCCCACATGTAACCCTGAGTTAAGAGATTGGAAAGGGAGTCCCTGGGAAGAAATGATGGAGCTGGGGTTAACACCATTTTGCCAATCAGGCAGTAGCTTGTCCGAGGTCACACAGATAGTAAGTGGGGCAGCTGGAATTTGGATCCCAACAGTGCAGCTCTGATTACTCACTTAATGCTCATGTTACCTCTCAAAATAGAGACCATAACCCCATTCTAAAAGGAGGAAACTGAGGCTTATAGGGGGTGGATTGATAATAAGAAACCCTATAGCTACTAAGAGCTGGGATCTGTTAACCACACTATTCCACTGTAACTCGCTGCATTTGAAGAACAAAGGCTCCTTAAGGCTTATGTTGCTGTCTCACTGCTTCTCTTGGAGGCATCCTGAAAGCCCATCTCAGACTTGTGGGGCTCAAGAGAGAAGAAGCTGTTCTATGCGGGCTCCTTTCTGTAGCAAAAGCAATTCCCGACATCCCCCTGCCTAGGGAAGTATGTGCTAGTCGGTGAAAAGCATCCGAAGTGTAAATGCAGAGCTTGCATAACTCGGGAGTCCTTAGATAATGTCATCCAACCCACTGGCACTCACATCCAGGTACCTGATCTTCAGGTAAAACTTTGGTGTAAGAACTGGTCTCCTCGATGAGAGGAAGCTGGCTTGAGGTGAGTCAGATGCAGAGGGGTCAAACCTAAGGAGTCAGAGACATCTGGATATAAATCCCAGCTCTGTCATTTACCAACAGGTGACCTTGGGCATTATTTCAGCCTGGGTGAGCCTCAGTTCCCTCCTATGTAGGAACAATGATAACACCAACTTTATTGGTTTTATAAAATTAAATGCAATCTAGGCATTGTGGCGGGTGCCTGTAGTACCAGCTATTTGGGAGACTGAGGCAAGAGGATGTCTTAAGCCTAAGAGTTTGACATTGCTGTGAGTTATGACACCTTGGCACTCTACTCAGGTCAATAGAGTGAGACTTTGAATAAATAAATAAATTAATTTAAAAAATGAAATGTTTATTTAGTACTGAGCCTATAGTAAGCAGACCAAAAATATTAGCAATGATGATCAAAAATGGACCTTAAGAGCTTGGCGACTATAGTTCAGTGGTTAGGGCACTGGCCACATGCACCGAGGTTCGTGGGTTCGAACCTGGCTGGGGCCTGCTAAGCAACAATGACAACAATAACCAAAAACAGCCAGGCGTTGTGGGGGAGGCTACTCGGGAGGCTGAGGCAAGAGAATCACTTGAGCCCAAGAGTTGGAGGTTGCTGTGAGCTGTGCAGTCATGGCACTCTACCAAGGATGACAAAGTGAGGTTCTTTCTCAAAAAATAAATAAATAAATAAAAATAATGGACCTCAAGGATGTTAGCCCAAGAAATGAAGTCGATATCGGGTTACTTGATGGTCTTCTAGGTCTGTGACTAATGGTACTAATGTTAACTAAGAAATACATAGCTCTTATTTTGTGTCAGGCACTGTTCTAACTGCTTTACGGATATTGGTTCATTTAGACTTCAGAATAACCCTCTGAGGGATATTCTATTGTAATTCCTATTTTATGGATGGAAAATCTGAGGCACAAAGGGAGATCAGGTACCTTGTCTAAGGTCAATAGCTAGTTAAGGGGAGCCAGGCACTGAGCCTCAGCAGTGGGGTGTCCTTACTTATAATCCTGACAGTGTCCTAGTCTTCACTCGGAGAGAGATCATTAGTGACACAGCAGTCGAGTACTCACTGGCCTTCCAGGTAATTTCTGCGATTCTGGCTTGCCAATTTCTACAATCCTTCCCAGTGTCAACATTTTGAGTGGAAGGCAAGGAGAATTTCCGACTTCCCCATTTATGCCTAGATGTGAGAAATTCGGAAGTCAGTGGTTCCAGCTGCCAACCTCCTGCAGCCTTTGGGCAAAGGAACACACTTGCCAGTCCCTGCAGTTAACATTGGCCTTAGCCACCTGGTTGCCAGATCGATGAGAGCTTGTGAACAGAATTCAGGAAAGTCTGATGTTCCCACCCAGACCATGTCTTTGAACAGACGCAGCTGCCTGTGTCGGCCAGAACATGGTTCCAAAGTTCACACTTAAACTCCATTTCACGGGATTTAAAAGAAAAAACAACAGAAGCAAGTGGAGTAGTAGTGACCCGGTCACCTTTTGCCCCTAGTGGCTGTTTCAACAGCTGGGAAGAACAGGCCAAAGCCGCTGCCTGAGCCGGCCTACCTGAATGGGATGCCTACAAGGACTCGGGGCACAGACAAGCAGCCCGCAGCTGGGGAGGGAATTGCTGCTAGAACTCAGATCCAGCTCCAGGGGGAACAAAAGTCTTAATTTGAGGAGTTGGAATTTACCAGCAAAAGGTGACTTAACTAGTTTGTTGTCATACTAAGAAGATCTCTCTAGTGTGTGTGTGTGTGTGTGTGTGTGTGTGGCGGGGGGTGTTCCTCAGGTTCAATGAGGTGCAGTCATCCTCACAGAGAATTAAAGACTAAAATGTTGGTTTTCTCATTCCAAGAACAAAGCAGTTCAAGAATCTGCCCATCTCAGTTGCTTTGTCCTAGGGCTATAATCTCATCAGAAAATGAGATCATAAAAATAGTGGGGGTAGGATGGGGTGGGAGGGAGACTTGTGGGGACAGATAAATACTGTGATGCCCCAATTAGAAATCAGTAATATTTAGATTTGAAAAGAAAATATTATGTCACCTATTTTGATATAAACTACTAACTTCAAATCATAAATATTTTAGTGCACCCCCTCCCCACATCCTGCATGTTATTCTATCCTTTTCTAAAAGGAGTTTTTGGAAAATATTCTCAATACTTTTCAAGAGTTACTGACTTCTTTTTCCCTAGGGTTACATATAAGGTGATTAACCATCCCCATTTGCCTGGAACTGAAGGAAACTTGTAGTGTTAAAAGCAGAAAAATCTCCCACCTGTAATCCTAGCACTCTGGCAGGCGAAGGGAGGAGGATCAGGAGTTCAAAACTAGCTCCAGTAAGAGCGAGATCTTGTCTCTATAAAAAACAGAAAAACTTAGCTGGGCATGATGGCATGCATGTGTAGTCCCAGATACTCGGGAGGCTGAGGCAGAAGGATCGTTGGAGCCCAGGAGTTTGAGTCTACTGTAAGCTAGGCTGACACCATGGTACTCTAGCCTGGAGCATTAGAGTGAGACTCTGTTTCAAAAAAAAAATAAAAATAAAAGCCAGGAAGTTGCAGGCCCGCTAGTAATAGTCACCCTAGTTATAAAGAAAGTAAATTATAATGAAATATAAGGAGAGAGAGAGATCGACTCCTCTGATGACTGCTCAAGTTGTTCCACTATAGTACTTATTATAATATCACAAATGAAGTCAAATCAGATCATCTATTTCTAATATTGCCTCTAAAACAATCACTGTAATAAAATCACCAGCTTTAATTTTAGGGACTGTTTTATTAATTCACATCTCTTCTCTTATGTCAGAATCATGACAGTTAATAAAATGGCCACCAAAATATTGTTACTAGCACCAGCAAGAAAATTAGGCCATTTATCTCATTTCAAACTAAGAACATCTTTTCGCAGAAATCATAGTCTTAGATTTGTTTTTAAAGTTTAATTTAAACTTGTGAAAAGTATATTCATTTTCCTGAAGGTTACTGAATTTTATCTGTTCATAGACAGTCTATTTTAATACCAAGATCTGCTACCCCATCTCTCTCTCGTTCACTCAATACACATATCCATTAGTGCAGAATTTTGAAAGCTTTTTTGAAGAGAACCTACTTCAATAGATTTAACCTGTGCCATTAGAAAAATCATTGGCTTTAGAATCAGAAAATTTGACAAAGAAAATGCCTAATTCTGCCCAAAATTCCTCCTCTAAAGAATAGAATTATAGTTCTCGTTACAACTTGGTGATATGCTCTAAACAGTTTGCTTAGACTTCAGTGAAAATGCTAGCGTTCTCGCTATAAAATATTCTTTATTTTCATCTCTTTAAATAAAAATGGTACCCTTCAATAGGACCCAATGTTTGACTTTTATCACAATTGCTTGTAAAAAGTTCACATATAAACAGTCAACCCTCTTGTTACTGTGAATTAAAACAGGAACTAACGGCTAAAATGAATAACTGGTAACAGTTTGCAATTTTCTGAATTAAAAGATTTGAGGCTCTGAAAAGACATTTATTCTTTTCTTCTTGCAGGGCCAGAAAACTGTGTTTTTTACAAAGTTGTGCACCCCTGTGATGAGGATGACATTAGAGACGATGACATGTTGATGTCACCAAACAAAACTAGCCCCAAAGCCAATTCATACAGATTTCAACTGTGCAAAGTGCTTGGCAGTTGTGACACTGTGAGGCACTGTGACAAACTATTTTCTGGATAAGAAATAACTGAATTACATTTTCCATTGTAACTCTTCACAATGAACTTGGGTTCTAACACGCAATTTTATTTTTGTATTCTAATTGGCCCCAAATGTTACGGAGTTGGCCTCTTAGTTTGTATATTATATAATCTTCGGTTAGCATGTAATTAAAAACACTTTTTGTTGAGTAGTAGTCATAGAAAGTAGAGCTTTGATGAAACTATATAAAATATATATAAATGAGTGCAGGTCAGTCCATGGGAGTTTAGTAGTCCTTACAAAAGTTTTTCTGTTTTTTTTGGAGACAGAGTCTCACTTTTGTGGTCCTTGGTAGAGTCCCAGCTCACAGCAACCTCAAACTCTTGGGCTTAAGCAATTCGCTTGCCTCAGCCTCTCAAGTAGCTGGGACTACAAGTGCCTGCCATAACACCCAGCTATTTTTTGTGGGGGGTGGGGGTTTAAGTTTTCGTTGTTCAGCAGGCCGGGGCTGGGTTTGAACCCGCCAGCTCCGTTGTATGTGGCTGGCGCCCTAGCTGCTGAGCTATAGGCTCTGAGCCAAGTTTTTTTTTTTTTTAAATAATACTTTTGTTGTGATTTGGGACTATGAGGAAAAGAAATGTACAGTTACTATTTTGCTCAAGCACACTGTTATTGGTTCCCCTGCAAAGTATTCCATCCATGCACTATCCTGAGAGAGAACAACCCTCAGTTCCATTCTTTAGTGACAAATCTTTGTCAAAATCAGCTATTCCTCCTTTGTCAGCTTTGATTTCAGAGTCTATGCTCTTTCTAACACTCCACAGGGCAAGCCTGTTTTAGCCTGTTGTCCATACAGGTACCAAAAGTCAAGGGTGGGGGTAACTGGTAAGGGGTAAGGTATGACTTATTTATGAAAAATCTCTTACAAGAACTATAGAAGCTTAAAATATTGTCAGTCCCAGTTACCATTTATATTCAAATTATAACTATCATGGAGAGGTATAAAATTTGAAAGTTTGCGAAAGTAAGTTCTCTGTCTCCCCCACCGAATCCCCTTTTATTTTTTGAGCCAAACCTCCATTAGAGGGGGTAGGAACAAATGAACCACCTGAAGTGCAGTCTCTGCTCGGTGCCAGATGCTTCATATCACACTACCCCCAAAGGAAGGGGTTAAAATTTTCATTACAGATGGGAAAACTAAGGCTAATGGTGTCTGCTGTCACACCCCGGTTGTCTGATGCCAAAGCTCATCTTTTGATTACAGTGGGCCCCACCATCTACATACAAGGTAGAAACTTGGAAGTCGGTCTAGACTTTTCCTTCTTTCTGACTTCTCACATCTACTTCTTGCTTAAACCCAATTCATTCTGACCTTCAGACATCTCGCCATCCCCACTGCTATTGCTTTAGTTGGGATCCTCATTTCTCAACTGGTCCTTAGCAAGATCCTCCCAACTGAACCCTCGGATGTCTGCCTCCCCCGACCCCATCACATATACCCCACAACACTCTACACTATTGTCTGAATAAACTTCCTAAGCTCGCGGCTTGCTTAAAATCTTTCAACAGTTTACCATTCTTGTCTATATGAAGTCCAAATTCCTTCTGGCATAAAAAGCTCTGCCTCATCTCTCCAGTTCTTTCACTCTCTCAGTGACTCCCTCAGGCAACTCTACCAAACCCCAGTGTTCTCAATTCAACTAAAATATTTTTGAAACTCCTGCTATGTGCCAGGCACTCACTAGACCATGGAGATGCAACAATGAACAAGGCAGTTGTAGACCTGGGTGACTAAGAGTCTAAAGTAGACACCAGCAAAGACAGACAGTCCCCCCGTTACAGGTTATGGAGTCTTGTATTTACAGACAGGCTCCCCACTATGTATAATTCAGTAATTAAATGAACAACTGGGGGACTGGATTCTTCCATGCATGTAAACAAACTTGGGTGGTGTAAGCGGTTTGTTGGTGTGACTTTGTTATGCCCATGGCTAGTCTCATATATAGAGAGAGAAGCAGCTGATAGTCACATGAGAACATAAAGAATCAGGAGAACCAAGGCCAAGCAAGTTTACAACAAAAGAATGAGCTGAAGCCTTTTGTCGCGTTGAAGCAGGATTTGCTAAGCTTGAGGAGCAAACTGAGCAGTTTACAAAGGTTCACTACGCAGTTAGCCAGTGGCTCCAAGGATGGTTATGAGGAAAAACAGAAAAAAGATAGACCTGCCATTCGATCCTACAATTCCTCTATGAGGTATATATCCAGAAGACCAAAAACCACACTATAACAGAGATATTTGTACCAGAATGTTTATTGCAACCCAATTCATAATTGCTAAGTCATAGAAGAAGCCCAAGTGCCCATTGACCCACGAATGGATTAATAAATTGTGGTACATGTACACCATGGAATATTAGGCAGCCTTAAAGAAAGATGGAGACTTTACCTCTTACATGTTTACATGGATGGAGCTGAAACATATTCTTCTTAGCAAAGTATCTCAAGAATGACAGAAAAAGTATCCAATGTACTCAGCCCTACTATGAAACCAATTTATAGCTTTCATATGAAAGTTATAACCCAACTATAACTCAAGAAGAAGGGGAAAAGGGGAGAGGGAGGGGAGGGGAGGTGGGAGTATGGGTGGAGGGAGAGTAATTGGTGGGACCCCACCTACGGTGCATCTTACAAGGGTACACGTGAAATTTACTAAGTGTGGAAAATAAATGTCTTAACACAATAACTAAGAAAATGTGGTGAAGGCTGTGTTAACCAGTTTGATGAAAAAATTTCAAATTGTATATAAAACCAGCACATTGTACCCTATTATTGCATTAATGTACATAGCTATGATTTAATAATAAAAAAAAAAAAGAAAAGAAAAACAAAAAAAGGTGGCCAGGCATAGTTGCTCATGCCTGTAATCCCAGAACTATGGGAATTTGAGGTGGGAGGATCCCTGGAACTCAGGAGTGTGAGACCAACCTGAGCAAGACCAAGATCCCATTTCTATTAGAAGTAGAAAAACTAGACAAGTGTCATGGCAGGTGCCTGTAGTCTCACCTACTTGGAAGGCTGAGACAAGAGGGTTGCTTGAGCCAAAGGGTTTGAGGTGGCTGTGAGCTAAGATGATGCCATAGCCCTCTACCCAGGGCAACAGAGTGAGACTCTGTCTCAAAAAAAGAAAAAATTAAAAAAAAAAATAAGAAAGAAAGAGGCTGTGCAAATAGCCCTAAATACCTTTAGCAAGAAACTTATTTCAGCAGTAAGCTTCGTCCTCTAGCTACAGAAATAAATCCCAATTCTCCAGCATCCTCCCCATCCTTTCCAGCCCCATCTCCATCATCATCTTCCCATTCACATCAATCTACCTTCTTGCCTCAAAAATGCCCCTTCCAGTAAGCAAGACGTTGATGCAACATTAGGTGAGTGGTAACCTTTAGTATTTTTTTTTTGAAATTTCTCCTACCTAAATTCTTTGTATAAGTTTACTTTTATGTTATGTTTGTTTGAATTAAAAGGAAGAGCATAATGGTTCCTTTAACTTATTATTACAGTACAGACATATTCTTATCATACAGTATTATACTGTGTTATTACTGTCACATATGAGCCATTATACTATTGTTGCTATTATCATTATATATGTGCTGCTCATCAGGGTGCCAAGTTATACACAATTCCGACCTAGAGATGTTCCAGAGACCACCTGGAAGCACCTGTGTGGCGAATACTACAAACTATTAAGTGTAAGAACACATGGAAGCAAAATGTGTCAGAGAAAGTTCACTGTCAAACTTGACATTGAACCTGAGATGTGGAAAATAGCACGAGTTGGTCCAGCGAAGATGAGAGGAAAACCCCAAGCAGATAAGTGCCTTTGACATAGTTTATACAGATTCCTATGGTGTGTCAGGCTGTTTATCCCTGCCACCCCCAGGATGGTGGTGACCTCTTACACAGAGGGACGGTGCACTAGTCATAGCTTGTACCCTCCTCGGCTACTATGCCAGGCACGACTGAGTGTTCAAATGTTTGTTGGTAATGATGGGGATGACATTGGGGAACTTATATGTGATATGACTGTGGCATGTTGATAAATTTTATAATTTTCCCCAAATAGGTGATACTTTTAGATTTACAAAAATAGAAACTGAGGTCTAGATAGGATAAACAAGTCTCCAAAATTAAATAACTAGCCAGCAAGATACTCAGTTTCAAGTCCAGATCTATTTCATTTCGCGGCCTTTCCATTTCCCTGAAGTATATCGCCACCTAATACTCGGAAAAGAGTATTATGATGTGATACTCAGATCACTTGTGATGATACTCAAGCTTTGCTGCATGCCAAATGCCAGGAAAGAAGGAAATTCTGCCTACTATTGTGTTTCAAATGTGGCCTTCCATACCACTTGAAACTTCAGTGTTGTTCTATTCCCAAGGATATTCTCATCTCTGGATATATGGGGAAAGTCTAGTTTCTCAACCTTTAAGATGGAAGACAGGATCAAACATCGTGGCCCATGCCTGTAATCTTAGCACTTTGAGAGGCTGAAGCAGGAGGATTGCTTGAGGCCAACAGTTCCAGACCAGTCTGAACAGCATAGCAAGACCCTGTCTCTACAAAAAAAAAATTAAAAAATAAAAATAATAGCCAAGTGTGATAGCATGTGTCTGTAGTCCTAGCTACTCAGGAGGCTGAAGAGGGATTGCTGAAGAGGCTGAAGAGTTTAAGGTTGCAGTGAGCTCTGATGATGCCGCTGCACTCCAGCCTGGGTGACAGAAAAAGACCCTGTCTTTCAAAAGAAAGACTGAAGGTAAGATCAAAGTAAGTAAGCCTCAACTAGCAGCCATTTTTTAGGTGTTTCAACTGTTAATAGCGCCTTCTGCCAAACTTCACCTGGCGTTAAATGTTGCAGAGAAGAGTTGAGAATAAAGATGCCCAAGAAAGGGCCATTGCATTTGGTTCCTGATAACTGGAAAAGAGTAGTCAGGAGAGTGGTAAGAAGATGAGCCAGACCACAAAGAGCTTAGGAGGGAGAAAGGAGAAGGTGATAGGCAAGTGGAAGTATGTGGGACGGCAGTGGGATGCTAACAGGAGGCGGCAGAAAAACTGTCAGATCTGGAGACACCTGACAGTGTTGAAACCAGAGAGAGGAGCTAGCAGAGCAGGAGAGCTCGAAGTTTGTAAGAAAAGTAGGCCTCAGAAGAGGGAAGATCGCAGAAGAGCTGGGTGGGTGTGGGCTCAAGGGCACAGGGTGAGCCCTGGCCTGATGAATGACACTCCTCTCCGGTACATGGGACGAAAGGAGGCAATGGGAGAATTACCAGGGAAGGGCTATGAGGTCCTAGGAGACTGGAATTCCCAGCATGAAAACAGGATTCCAATTGTCCTAAATTTCTTCAACTGAAGATTCCATGAAAGACTTTAGTGGCTGCAAAGCCCCAAATCCCAAAAGGTGAGTATCGGGGAACATTCAGGTGTGATTTTGGATGAAGAGATAAAGTAATAAACTCTGCAAAGCTGCCAGCAGCCATGACTAGCACGCAAGAACATATCCCATTAGGTGGTAAAAAGAACGGGATTGGATATGCTGGGAACTAGGGGCAACTGCAAGCAGGGAGAAGAAAATTAGAGGGACGACAGACAGAAATGCAGAAGTTCTGTGTTTGTGTTCATCAGGCCTTGCTCCACAGATATGGAATTTTTCCTCCTTCATCCAGAACATTGCCGTGAGAAGACCACCAACCACGGCAAATGCTATTTAGAAACCACAAAGAAGCTCGGGTTGCTGTTAAACAGGTGGGTCAGTAGGTGGATGGCTACATGGGTAGATGGATAAACAGAAGGACAGGCGGAGGGATGGAAAGGCAAATAAACTAACTACTCAGAGGAGGAAGACCAGAAATACCTTATTTTGGAATAGTTCACACGTGACTTCTGATTAGAAGATGGTCAGTGCTATTATATTAAGAAGATAAGGGCTCGGCGCCTGTGGCTCAATCAGCTAAGGCGCCAGCCACGTACACCTAAGGTGGTGGGTTCGAATCCCCAGCCCGGGCCCGCCAAACAACAATGATGGCTGCAACCCAAAAATGGCCGGGCCTTGTGGTGGGTGCCTGTAGTCCCAGCTACTTGGGAGGCGGAGGCAGGAGACTCGCTTGAACCTAGGAGTTGGAGGTTGCTGTGAGCTGTGATGCCATGGCACTCTACCCAGGGGGATAGCTTGAGGCTCCATCTCAAAAAAAAAAAAAAAGAAGATAAGGAAGATGGAAAGGGTTTTGGCCACCCCTCTGATTTTCTAATTTGGCCAGTATCAGGCAAGAGAGTCAGAGAATGGAAAAGAGGGTTTTATTTGAAAGTGTTTATTGAGAGGGAGCTAAGAGCAAGGGTTACATCTGATGAGTATGTTTTAAGACATCACTAAGGGAACAAAAAAGGCTTTGTTAACTCCCTAGTTGACTCAGGCAGTCTTGGTGACTGGAGATCACGGAGAGGGAAACCGGTTTAAAGACTGGGAGCAGTTTCCACAAGAGAAGGCCGAGCTCTTCTCCAAGTTAGATAGGAAACCATCACTGAGGTTAGCGGGAACTGATGCTGAACTGACGTGAGGGAGGTGACAGCCAACACACCTTAGGGTTTAGTATTTCTAAACTCTTGCTCCGTATGCTATTGACTTAAGTTTGTAATAGATCTGTAGGTGATTGATAATTACGTATTTGCCTTGCTACGATTTACCTTTTGAATGTACATCTTTATTTTTATGGAGAATTCATCTATATATTTTTAGAAAAAATTCTATTTCGGTGTGAATGTTTGAACTATTTCTTATCTCTTGGCCAAGCTAGGAGGATTTCCTTTTCAGGACAGCAAAATCATTCTTGTTTGGGATTCATTAGGAAAAAACGGGTGAATGGGAATTTGTAGGAGAAAAATAATTGAGAGATAAGGTCCGTGATGAAAAAGGAAAACATATTTCTATATTAAAAACTTATGAAATATCTACATGCTTATAAGGGCCTGACCGATAGCGACAGCCTTCCTTGCACCCTCAATATGGACTTGATTTTCCAATTGCCTCATCTGGTTGCCTGGCATACTTCTCAAATTCAGCATAGCCAGGGTGGATCTCCTGAACTGCTCCTTCAAACTTGCTCCTTCTGCAGCTGTCTCTCCTTTCTAGAAATAGCAATTCATCTTTTGAGTCATTCAGGCCAAAAAAATTGTGGAGCGATCCTGAACCTTACACTTCATTTCATATTCCTGATCTGATTCAACAACAAAACCTTCCCTCTCTCTTTTTAAAGCACACAGGGCACTGGTCTCCCTGCTTCGTTTCTTGCCTCCTTTGATCTATTCTCAACGCTCAGTCAGAGCCACGGTTTTGGAACAGAAGTCATATCATGTCACTGTGTGCTTATAACCTTCCCCTGGCTTCCCTCTGTCCCTGGACTAAAAGCCTTGCCATGGTCTACCAGGTCCCGTGGCCTGGCATTTGCACTTATTCTCTTTGTCTGGAGTGTTTTCTGCCATATCCTCACGCCTCCTCCTTCGTTCTCCTTCAGATCTTCACTCGAGTGTCACCTTCCCAGGTCTTCCCCAGGCTACACTGCAAACTTTCCTCAATTCTGCTTTCCCACTCCCTGGTACTCTCTGTCCCCTTTACCTGATTTATGTTCCTCACAGTATTTCGCAGCATCCGAAATTTATGTTTTATTTATTTATCTTGATTACTGTCTAGTCCCACTAGATTGGTAAGCTACATGAGAGCCATTTTGTTCATTGCTGTATTCCTTGAACAAAGCCTAGATAGTAAGCAAGTAGGTGTCCAATAAGTGTTTATGGGAAGAAGGAAGGGAGGGAGGGAAGGGCTGACATAAATACATTCGAATAGTGTCCGTTGAGTGCTAAATATAAAAACAATTGTTGGAGGGGGAACTCAATAATTCCCGAACATTAAATTCTGAAAAGCATTGGACATTCAATATGAGACTCAAGCAGAAAGACTGCTTAGTGTGCACATCTGTAAATACACACACACAATGAGTTTACAAGTCTTGTACTGAAACTGAAAAAATGTTTCTATAGAAAAAGAAATGATCACTGGAAACCAATGGTACAATTTCATTATTACTCGTTGAAGCACGTAAGACGTCATTGAGATTGTCTCTGTTGAAGGTGTTGTCTCTGTTGTTTTAGTGAATACATGACTATTTGTTGGGCTTTGATAGATTTGTTTTCTCTCTTGGCTCCCCAATCATATTTTCCTCCTTAAGTCATAAGTTTCTTAATGTCCGATTGTCTTATAATAGCACAAACTCCTAAACTGTAGTGGGACTTCCATCTTCCTTTCTAAGTCTAAAAATAAATGGCATCTGAGTTACCCTCTGTTGACGCTCATGAGTCTTCTGTTGGCACAGCTTCTAATGAGTGGTTCAGGGGAGGCAAGATTTCATCTCTCCTCAACCCATGAGTGAGCAGACATTGGCACTATCATGTCCTTTGACCACGTGAGCATCCAGATAGATAATAGCCATAAAAATGTAAAAGAATAGCAAATTAAACTCAAAGAATGTAGAGGAATTAATACAGATAAGCGGCAATTTATGCAATGGAAAAGAAATATATGATAGAGATCAACAAATAACAAGAGTTGGTTGTCTAAAAAAGGTTAATAAAATAGACAAGCCACAGCAGAAACTGATCAAGAAAAGGAAACGGCACAATTAAGCAATATAAGGAGTGAAAAGGGCTACAGATTCTTCAGAGAATTAATAGAAAATGGGGATGTTAAGAAATACTTTCTATGTAGTTTGATGATTTGTTTATATTAAGTGGAGATGTTTTTGGAAAAGTGTGATTAGTGTGATTGACTCAAGAAGAAATAGAAAACTTGAGTAGTCACAAAACCATAAGTTGAATTAAAAGTGTATAAAAATCTTCCAATAGGCTCAGCGCCCATAGCTCAGTGGTTAGTGTACTGGTCCCATACACTGGGGCTGGCAGGTTCAAACCTGGACCAGACCTGCTAAACAACAATGACAACTACAACAAAAAAATAGCCAGGCATTGTGGCAGGCACCTATAGTCCCAATTACTCGGGAGGCTGAGGCAAGAGAATCACTTAAGCCCAAGAGTTTGAGGTTGCTGTGAGCTGTGACACCAGAGCACTCTACTGAGTATAACAAAGTGACACTGTCTCAAAAAAAAAAAAATCTTCTAATAAAGAAAATGCTAGACTCTGATGGCTTCTCCAACAAATTCTACCAAACATAAAATATAATTATACTTTTACATGAGCCTTCAAAGAATAGAAAAAGAGAGGACATCCTTAGCTCATACAAAGCCAGAATAACTTTGATTCCAAAACTTCACAAGAACCATAAGTGAGAAAGGCAAATCACAGGCCCATCTCACTCAGAAATATCAATGCAAAAAAATCCTTAAGAAATTAGTGGTAAGCAAAATCAATATTATTTGAAGAGAATGATCATATATTGTGATCAAGTGGGATTTATACCAATATAAAAGTTCAACATTTGACAAGGTAATTTTTAGTACATCAGAATTAGGAGGAAAATTCCTCAATCTGATAAGGAATGTCTATAAGAATCTGAGAGCAAACATGATATTTAATGGTTAGATATTAGATGCTTTCCCTTCGAGATTGAGAAATAGATGAGGATGTTTACTCTTTTTCCATTCAACTTTGTACTAGAAGTCCTTGACAACATATCCTTGACAAAAAAGTTGTAAGGATTGGAAAGAAAGAAATGAAGCTATCATTACTTAGAACAATATGAATGTGAACTGGAAGCAACAAATTTTGGAAGCCCAGTTTGGCTTCATCTCATAAAGTCGGAAATAGCCATAGTCTTTGACCTAGCAACTAAAATACATAGCAAGTATTCTAGTTCCACTCCTAAGTAGATATTTTCTTAAAATCTACAGATAAGTTACTAGAATGAGCGTGAATTTGGGAAATTTGTAGATCCAAAATCAATATGCTGTATAAAAATCGATTAAGAGAGAGATTAATGAAGATTTGCATATTTGGAAGGATATGCCCTATTCAAGAATTGGAGGGCTCACTAAAATGGTCGATTTTCCCTCAATTTATTTATAGATGTTATTGGTCTTACAATTCAAATTCAAGAGCTCATTTTGAAATAATTCAAGAAGATCATAAAATTCATATGGAAATGCAAGGAGCTTCAAAAGTCTAAGACATTTTCCAAAAAGAATTCCTGAGTGTCTCAGGCACTGAGACATTAAAAAGCTGTCATAATCAAGATACTGTGGAATTGGTACAAGGATAAACAAATAAATCACTGAAACAAATTAGAAAGCCCTCGAATAAACTCTTCCATATGTGAATGTTTGATTTTGACAGAGGTAGTAGAACAGTAGGAAAAGGATAAATCTTTCAATGAATGATGTTGCAACATTGAGCTTTGTTGGGAGAAATTGAAATTGAACTTCTACTTCATACTATGCAAGTAATAATCATGGATAGATCAAAAAACTAAATGTAAAAGACAAAGCCGTAGGTATTTTAGAAAATAATATAGGTATGTATTTATGAGAAGGGTTTCTTAATCAAGATACTCAAAAATACTAACCGTGAAGGAGAACATTGATAAATCCTACTACGTTGAAACTATATTTATCAAAGATAGCCCTCAAAAACCAAAATGATAATTTTTGCCATAGAATGGGTGAAGCTGATTGTCAACACATATAATTAATGAGGGCCTAGTATTCAGAACACATTTTTCCAACTCTTATCCACCACTAGGAAGACAACCCAAGAGAAAATTTGGCAAAAGACTTGGACAGGGACCTCATATAAGAGGAAATTCAAATGGCAAATATGCACATGAAAATGTGGGCACTCTCAGTTACCAAGGAAATGCAAATTTTATACCACAGTGAGAAAACACTTTCCTCCCTTCCTACTGGAAAAAGTGAACAATTCTAATCATAGCAAGTATTTTAGGGTTGGGGAGGGGTATAAGAAATCACATACACAGTTGGTGGTGAGAGGGTGAGAGTATAAACTGGCGCATTTGACCTTGAAAGCCCTTTGGAAGACCCTCAACCCTCATGAAGGTGAAGATATCCATAGCCTTTGACCTAAGCACAGACAGGAACGCAGACTTCTATGCTGCAAGTTACAGTTCAAGACTTCCTAGCAGCCCTTTTCACAGTAGCCCCCAATGGAAATAACTCCATATTATCTACAGTGGAGCTGACGGCTGTGATACCTACCCCCTCAAAGCCTCGCTTGACCTTATAAAACCTGATTTTTCCATTTCCATGTTAGGCCAATCTGGATGCCCTCAATGAAGGGGCTCTCTGAGACAGCTCTCATCACAGTGGTGATTCAGGAAGCCCAGGTTTTTTCTACCTTGTGACTACAATCTTCCACACATGGTTTGCCAATGGTCACCTTCAGTCCACATGGAGGGCAACGATCCATTGGGATGAGGTGGGTGTATGGCCCAATCCACACCCCGTGTCCACAATTGCTGGGTCCAGATGTGCCCAGGAACAACCTGGCATCAGCGTAATAACACAGGGCTGGTGATTTTCTCTTAATCTCTGCCACAGCCCAAAATGTCCAGAAACAAAAGAATGAATAAATCATCACACATTCATATCATGGCATGTGACTTGGCAGTGGAAGTGAACTACTACATCAATACACATCAACAAGGATGAATCGAATAAAAATAATGGGCAGCGAGAGAAGCCACATCCAGAAGAATACTTGGGTGATGGTTTCATGTCTTCCTGTGTGTACATAAATATATACAGTTCAAAAGTAGACTGAACTCTGCTATGTTGCCTAGGGGAGTGTACACGGATGGTAAAAATATAGACAAGCAAGGGAACCGATACAGTAAAAGTCGGGATAGTGCTTCTGGGGTGGGGGGGGAGATTTGTGCTGGGAAGGGTACGGGCATGCCCCAGGTCCTGACCGGAGAAGCACTTCCTCGGGTGCTTATGCCCTTTTCCTTGTATGTATTTCACATACACAGCAAAAGTTCCACAAGCCCAATGTGTCTGCTGCCTTCCCGTAAGAGGACCTGCTATTTGGCCCACAGAAAAGCACCTGGCTGGAACACCTTTGCCCTCTGGCAAACCCAGCTTCGTGCCATGTTGGCGGGAAAGGCAAATCTGCGCTCCCATTTGACATAATTGCCAAGCACCGATTTCGTCCCGCAGGTCCCTCCGTAAATGTTATCGCCTGCTGTTGTCTTCCGTAATTGCCACCCCTTTCCTGAGGTGATGAACAGTTTCTGCCACCGTCTAGTTTTACAGTTGACTCGATGCCAGTTTGCTACCAGTGTCACCATCCACTCCTCTCATTATTTTTGTTTCCTCTAGTAACTTGTAAATTCCAGTGACTCATTTCTCTCTTGTTCCAGACACTTAACTTTCAAATCTGCATTTTTCCACCCCCCAGTGGGCAATTTGTTTTACCTTCTGTTGCATCTCCCCTTTCATCATCCTTGAATTCTGCAGCTGGGAACAGCCTTCATCCCGTTACCCAGCCCTGAACACCTTTGTTTTTTCATTTCACAGACTCAGGAATCCGTTCTCGGGTAGCGACTCAAACACTCGGGCTTTTGAAGGTAGATAATTTGAAGTATTCCCATGTCCCCTCGCATAAAAGGCATTTGTACTGTGGTGTCCTTCAGCACAAACTTCTCTCTGCCTCCTACTGAGATATCCAAAGGGCCGGTTGGCTTCCAGCCCTCGGTTCCAGAAATGGTGGCATTTCAGTGGCAAGATTCCCGCTACTTCTTGATTCTAAAATGGATTGGAAGGAAATGTTCCACGTAAATGTAACGTGAGGATAGCATTGTAGCGTCCCGGCCCTTGGCTTCCTCCTGAAAATGCTTTAGCTGTATCTTCCAGGCTACCTGTGAGAGGGACAGCAGAGACCCAAGGTCCGGCCAAGTTCTAGAAAAACCCAGCTTGGAAGCTCTGTTTTCTGTCTCTTTCATCTTTACACTCACCATCTGCTTTCTCCCTGCCAGTCACCCTCAGGAATATCTATTTGAGACAGTAGTCTGAGAGGGCAAAACGGGGGGATGCATTTCTTTTTCTTTCTTTTCTTTTTTCCACTCTCCAAGTCAACTTAAAGAGACCGGAGAGCTAGTGTTCAAGCTATTTAGAGTTTAACAACAGCTAGGTTGGCACAACTTGTAGGCACACCCCCTGCACTGAATTACCTCATTAGGAAAAAAAAAAACAAGCCAACTGTAGAATTAACACTCATAAACCTAATGAGGAAATAAATGAGCAAGCCCCAAAGTTGGGAAGCCATATAGAAATCACCAAATTGAATATTATTTCTTATCTTTTTTCCAACACAGTTGAACCTCTACAAGTTGACCATCCAAGGGACTGTAACAAACTGGCCAACATACAGAGGAGGTCAACATCAGGAACTAGGCCTGCTGTACTGATATGTACATGTGGTGCATGTCCGGTCTATGAACATTAGATCAACTTAAGGAGGTGGTCCTTGTAGGGAGATGGTCAACTATGGAGGTGCTACTGTAGTTTAACAATAGACATGGCTATCAATTATTTTCACAGGGTTTGCCTTCAGATTCAAGTTTCCCCTTTAAGACAGATTTTTAAAAGGATATTTTGGGGAGGAGCCCCCTGTTATACCTAAGTGAGATTTTATGCAGAGCTTTCCCCACTGGGACACACATTTCTTTTCACTGTAAACCACTTTGGGCAGGCCTAAGGTAAAGAATGTGTAACTATTCTGATTTTAAACAAAAGTTGGTTGTTTTTTTTTTTGTGGCACTTAGCACTTTCAAAAACAGATTATCAAAACTAACGTAGTATAAGAGTTCACAAAGTCTAATCAATCTAGAATGATTCTGTTTATCACTATGGGCCTTTCAAAAGATGGTTTTAAAATGTCAGAGTTGTCTTTTAAAAAGGCTAGAGATTCAAAATTGTGCCAACTAAAAAAGAGAAAGCATCTTTTTTTTTTTGGTTTATCCATTTTTATAATAGAAAACCAAAAATAAATCTATATGATTTTTCTCATTACTTAATTAACAATAATAAAACATAATGTTTAGCTAAAATAAATATTATTTATGAATTAGAATATGAGAAAAGACACAGTATTTCTTCTTTCTAAATATTGTTACTGCACCAGGCCAGTCTGACTCAACACTTATGTAACAAAGTTGTAAACTATTTTTCAGTTCCATGGACCCCCAAGTGGAAGGTCTTAACCTGAGCATGCCCAGATGAACCAAGGGTGCAATCATGGTAGAACCTAAATGCTAGGACTGAGGAGTTAGGACTGAATTCAGAAGGGGACATTGCATAGCAAGTTCCAGGATCCAATCAGAACATACATCATGGCATCACCGTATTGCAAGATCTAATTAGATCACCCCTCATTATAAAACCTATGCTTATAAGAAAGCATCTATTTTGATATACCTCCAGATCTCAGACATTAAATTGATATGATTTTCATGCTTATCATATCAGCATCCTTACTTACGCACGGCCTAATTGAAAAAACAACTGATTTTTACATAGGCATGGTAATATTTCCTAGAGAAAAACATCAAAATTTCCGACTAATGGAACGTATTGATCATACAAAGGCGTATCAGTCCTGCCAGTTCCTCGGCACTTTAACAGTGCTCTGAATCCTCGATGATTGCTTAGAGGCAAAGCAATTTTAAAAGAATTGTATAGGTAACATTCAAAATACCTACACTGAGGGCGTTTTTTTTTTTTTTAAATAAAAAGAACTTTCCCCTACCTGACCTAGATAAATTTTTAAATGTGTTTTCTTTCTAAAAGAGGAGAAAGAGGATTACTTAAGTGACATTTCATAAATTAGCTACAGCCAGGAGAAGATAAATTAAGACTAGTGGCTTCTAGCCTCTCAAATTAGGTATATACACACACAGACACACACGCACACATTTCAGTGATACGTTGGCAATTTTCTCCTTAGATTGTCTAGATTTTCTAGTTAATCTCACATACTGAATCATAACATGAAGTGCTTTGAGGTTGCCATTGCTTGCTTTGTAATAATGGCTGACGGACGTCTCAAACAAATGAGGCTTTTGAGGAAGCCTGACTGTTTCACAGGAGGGAAGGTTGAAGAAGGAACATTCACTCCCTGCCTCTTTTAATCTGCCCCCCTCCTCTCCTATAAGTGTCTTCTTTGATAAAAATTTTCAAGGGGCCCTAGAATTCTGTAAATGGTAAAACGAAATTTAAGTAGCAGTAGAGCATCAGTGGATAGGGGAAGGGAAGGTGAGACGGACTTCAGCAGCTCATCCTCCTTCAAGGAATTAAGTCTGGTTGGTATCTTTGTCATGCTTCCCCAGGGCAGCCAGCCTCTACTCCTTGGCACCCCCAAAACACACAGGGTCTCTCCTCTGGGGTCCCCACCCTGTCCAGTGTACTGGGTTGGGGGGGGGGGGCCGCGCCCCCCGCCGGGGCGGCCCGCGCCCGCGGGGGCGGCGGGCCGGGGCAGGCGCGCAGAAGAAAAGAGATCAGAGAAAAGCCCCTCCAATCACCCACGGGGGAGG
>CAUYQV010029458.1:0-27590 GCA_963574575.1 Galagoides demidoff | reverse complement strand
ATGCCTGTGATAAAAGATACAAGGTAATCAGTGTTGGGGAGGAGGCAGAGAAAAGGGAGCCCTGGTACGTATTTGATGGAAATCGAAATTAGTACAGGCATTATGAAAAACAGAATGAAAGTTCCTCAAAAAATTAAAAATACAGCTCCCATATCATACAGCAATCTCACCACTGTGTATATATCCAAAAGGAAACAAAATCACTTAGTCCAAGAGATATTGGGTTTCTTATGTTCCTTGTATCATTATTCACACTAGTGAAGATGTAGAATCAAACTAAGTGTCCATCAACAGATAAATGGATAGGCCTGGTGCCTGTGGCTCAAGTGGCTAAGGTGCCAGCCACATACACCTAAGGTGGTGGGTACGAATCCAGCCCGGGCCCGCCAAACAACAATGAAGGCTGCAACCAAAAAAAAAAAATAGCTGGGCATTGTAGCGGGCACCTGTGGTCCCAGTTACTTGGGAGGCGGAGGCAGGAGACTCGCTTGAGCCCAGGAGTTGGAGGTTGTGGTGAGCTGTGATACCATGGCACTCTACCCAGGGGGACAGCTTGCGGCTCTGTCTCAAAAAAAAAAAAAAAAACGATAAATGGATAAAGGAAGTGTAGTATACATACACCTGGAATAGTGTTCAACCTTTAAAAATAATAAAATTTGATGATTTGCAACAACATGGAGGGTATTTGTTGGAGGACACTATGATGAATGAAATAAGACGGATGCAGAAATGTAAATACTGTATCATCTTATTTATATGTGGAATCTAAAAAAATTCAAACACGGCTCGGCGCCTGTGGCTCAAGCGGCTAAGGCACCAGCCACGTACACCTAAGGTGGCGGGTTCGAATCCCCAGCCCGGGCCGCCAAACAACAATGATAGCTGCAACCAAAAAATGGCCGGGTGTTGTGGCGGGCACCTGTGGTCCCAGCTACTTGGGAGGAGGAGGCAGGAGACTTTCTTGAGCCCAGGAGTTGGAGGTTGCTATGAGCTGTGATGCCATGGCACTCTACCCAGGGGGATAGCTTGAGGCTCCGTCTCAAAAAAAAAAAAAAAAAAAAATTCAAACACATAGACGGTTCATGGCTTTATCTACATTATTCTCCCCCCAAAGCTAGGAATCGCTTACTTATATACAGAAGCAGAATGTAGAAAGGTGGTTACCAATTGCTGGAGGTTAGGGTGAGGACCAAGGAGATACCGAGCAGAGGACACAAAATTTCAGCTAGACTGGAGGAGTAAATTCAGGAGATATATCATACAACCTCGTGATAGAATTAACAATGTATTGTATACGTGAAAGTTGCTGAGAGGAGATTTTAAATGTTTTCACCAAAATAACAAGTATGTGATGTAATAGAAAATGTTAGTAAGCTTGATTTACTCATTCTACGTTATAGACACATATCAAAACATCATTTATACATGATAAATATATTCAATTTCTGTCAATCTAAAAAACTGGAACAAAAAGTAAGGTTATCCAATTGCAAGTAGCATGTTCTTTAAAAAATAGAAAAAAACCAAATATTGTGTTCTTTCCACCAAAGCTCGGTTGTGCTCCTGTCACTGTGTTCCACAGGGAGGCGCGTGAATGCCATGGTGACGTACACGGTTCTGAGTCAGACCCCTCAGGAACAGAGCTTTGTTACAACTCTGACAAGATGTGTGGACTTGGGATTGTTTTTTTAAGACTTGTGATTTCAATAACTAATCTCAAAGTCACCATCTTTCTCTACACAAAGAGGAAAATAACAAGATCACCATGAGAATGAAACAAGGTAACAAATATAAAGACACCCGGTGCCATTATACTTGTTGGTCCTGGTTGGAGTCTTACAATGACAGTTCTTATATATAAAAAATATGGAGAATTGAGATCTTCATTCTAAAAGGCCATGCCACTAATTTTTTTCTATCTTAGGTATTTACACAAAAAGGTCAAAGTATTTGATTTGCATTTTATTATAGTCACTGCTTTTCATTATTTGTTATCAGGATTTATTTACCTGGAATAAAGAAGTTCATGACTGAATAGGAAGACCATGCCTCCTAAAACAGAAGAAAACTTTTATCTGTACAATAGCACTGAAATAAGCTGGAGGCAGCATAGTACTACACTGACGGCCTGGAAACCTGGGCATTTATTTTAAATATTTCACTAATTTGCTGAATTGGTTTTAGGCAAATGATTTTACCGTTCTGGGCCTCAATTTACTTATCTATGGATTCAGATGTTTTGAGTGTGAATTTTCCCAAACATTAAGGAAGAGATTACATATCTCTTTCAGATAACTAAGAAAATAAGAAAGAAGGACCATTTCTCAGTGAATCTTAAAAGAACATTACAAAGGATGAAATTACAAGGGCATCTCTCTTTCATGAACAAAGGTGCAAAAAAATCTAAACAAAATATTAGCTAATCAAATTCAGTGATATACAAAATAGTACATGAGAGTATAATTCGGTTTGTTACACAAAAGCAATAGTAATTTAACATTTGGAAATAAATCAAGGAAATGTGTTACTAATAAAGGAGAAAACCATACAATCATCTCAATGAATGCAGAAAAATTGAAAAATATATAACTTATCCATGATAAAAACTCTTAGAGAATCCAGAATAGCAGGTAACATCCTAACCTGTTAAGTTATAGTCAGGAACAACAACAGCAACAACAACAAAATAGGAAACATTAAAACTTATATCAAAATTGGAATTATTTCTTATTGAGATTATAAGCAAAGCAAAAGCAGTTATTTACTATTTGCATGTAACATTGTTCTGGAAGATATAACCGATACAAAATAAACAAAATAAAAACATAAGAATTAAAGAAAATAGTAAAACTTCCATTGTCCTCAAATGACATCATTATATAAATAGAAACTGCAAAAAACTCACCAGGTAAATTATTAGATAGAATGAATATTTGGTGTGTATTTCTATATAGCAGCAACAAGAACTTAGGAAACAAGACCTTAAAATGGTAAATTTTATAATATCATTAAGAAAATTTAAATACATAGGATTCAAACAAACAACACCGTACGACTGTACAAATTTCTACACGCAAAGAAAAAATAAATACGACCAGTTGAAGTTGAGAAATATCTAAAAATGATAAAACAAATCACACCTATCAACGCAAGACTCATTATCAGGATGATGCTGGTCCTCCTTACATTTAGCTCTAGATAAATTACAAATGCAATGAAAACTCAAGCAACTTTATTGTTGTTGCTTTTTTGACAAGGTGAATTTAAACATTGTTTTAAAACATAACTTTAAAGAAAAGCAAAGTAGCTCCAAAAGCCAATAACATATTGAAGATGAAGAATACAGGTATGAAACTTTTACCACCAAATCCCAAGACTTAGCGCTGCAGTAATCAGAAGTAGAATGGTGTTGCGGCAGGGATAGATAAATTGAAACATAAATATAACAGAGGGTCCATAAGGAGGCACACATATAGAGAGTCTCTTGATTTATGACAAAGGTACCACTATAATGCCGCATTTCTGATAAACAGTGCTGAATGAATTGATCATACCTCACATCTGACCATAAATAAATACATTAATCAATTGATTAATTAATTCTAAATAGACCACAGATCTATAAGTAAAAGGTTAAATAAAACAGATAGAACAGTATCTTTGGGTGTCCAACATCTCTTAAATAGGACTTTAAAAGTGCTAATCACAAAGTAGAAAAACTGACTTCATTAAAAACTCTGACTTTAGCAGTTGACTCTACTAAAATTAAACATTTTGTTCATTAAAATTCAAGAGTGAGAAGGTAAGCCACACAATGAAAGAATTTTTTTTCCATCAAAAGACTTATTATCCTATTATATAAGGAACACTTACACAGTGGTAAGGCAAAGTTAGGCAAATTAAAAAAAAAATCGAAAATGTACTAAGAAAAGAGAACACTCTCATTGCTAAAAACATAAAAAATTATTAGTCACTGGGAAAATGAAAATTAAAACCACAATGAAATGTTATACATACTTAACCAGTGGGGCAAAATGTGAAATGATTAAATTGAAAATACAAAGTTTTATTAAAGATACGGAAGTACTGGAGCTCTCAGTGCTACTTTGGACAACTGTATGACAATATCTCCAGAAGTTGATACAGTCCATATTTGAGAATTTAGCAATTCCACTTGCAGTAAAAGTCAGGATAGTGGTTACATTTGGTGGGAGAAGTACTGACATCAAGAGGCATAAAAAAATCTTCCTTGATTAACTTGTTGGCTGTAGGAATATATATATATATATACTATATATATATAGTAAACAAGTTTAAATCATTGCAGTAGATTATATTAAGTGCTAAGAATTATATGAGCAATATACATTTTTTAACTATAGGAAGATAAGGATTAGACAGGAAATTTTATACTACCCAACAGCATCTGTAACAAACTCTATGGTGAGGTTAAGTTCTCAGTACACAGTCCTACAACTTTGTACACTCACTTTCACAGCAGTGATCATCAGTATATCTATGTATATCACATTAGGTGTATAAATACCTACTTAACACCATCTGTTCCCAAACAGCTAAGAAGCTATAGGAGACAGAACTGTGTCATTATCCTTTACAGCTTTGTTCCTGTAACTGAGTCCAGTCTCTGTCACATAGCATACGTCCAAAAAATGTTTGAGGAAGGAAAGGAAAGGGAAGGGAAAGGGGGGGAGGAGCGAGGAAGGAAGATCTCGTCATGGCACTTTCTACCAAAGAAGGTAGATTGAGCACTTAGCAGTGGGGCTGGGAGGTTGGGGAAAGCAAAGGACACAAAATTCTCACAAACTATCTCTCGATAGAAAAATCAAATCAACAGAAGGAAGTAGTAAGCTCATGAGAGGCATGAAATAATCCTGTTCTCTCTCGTTTAAAAAAAAAAAAATCCGCATTGCAATTGCTTCTTGAAGTTGCTCAGAGGACTACATTCACCCCCTGCTGACGTTAGCAGTCCTCACCCCCTCCAGATGTCTCAGTCTATCTTTGTGCAAAATGTTTTCTCTAAGAATAGGTCATTCATGTTTACAAAATTGTCCATGCTTTTTTTTTTTTTAATTTAGAAAAATTTTAATGTCTGGGATCTAATCTGCTTGCTTGCATATCAGTTACAATGGGCTGTGGGCAGGCCCGTCTGTACAATAGCTGCTGGGCTTTCTAAATGCACAGCCAGAAAGGTCTGAGGAAGGAAGAAACATTTACCTAGAGGAAACAACCCCAATATTAGTATTTCTTTTTGCTTGTAAAATGGAGGATATAATAAAGGTGGCAAAAAAAAAATTTTTTTTTACCAGTCTATCTTCAAATGGGTAATTGGGAGGATGGTAGGAATTTTCAAACATAATATAACAAAATCTAGAAACAAAAAAGTTCCTTTTCATCTGCACAGAGGCTCTGTTGAAACTGAAATACTTGTGGGATATTAGGAATGAAAAATGTCAGCATCCACACTGCCCAGGCTTGCCTGGTTTAGGGCTCCCACCTCGTGGCCGTCATTTCTGCTCTGTAAAAGAAACTCTTTGTCCCTGGAGCATTATTTTTCAAAGACGAGAAACATCCACAAGCGTCCTCTCACTTTGACATATAGGTCATGGCATTCAGAGAACAATGCGAGGAATCGCCAAGTGCCAGTTCCTTGAATCTTTGGGAGATGAAGCTATTTAGGAGGGGTTCGATTAAGTGGCTTTGCTCCTGTGAATTTCCTTCCTAAATGGAAAGTCATTTCTCAAGTGAACAAGATTTGGATTCTTTACTGCCTTGAAATGCAAAGTTTGCAAAAAAAATAAAGGGCACTGGGGAGGGGAAGGATCTAGGAAACAGAGAGGGACATGTCATTCGTGAGTCTTAACCTAAAACCTGTATTAGTGATGTGTGTGTGTGTGTACACGCGCGTGTGCACACATGCTTTGAAATCTAAGAGATCTAAGAGAGGAATTCCGGTCCTCTCATTTGGAGCTGAAAGGATCCCATCTCTCCAATGAGTACATTGCCTGATGTTTTGGTAGAATGAGAGGCTTGTTGGATGAAGAATGAATACCCATTAATTCCTGCTTCAAATCCAAGAGAAAGACAAGACTGGCACGGGGATCTTGGCCTCTTTCAGAACCCCCCTGGCATCCCTAACCTCAGTGCAGGACCCAGAGACCAAAGAGGAGTGTGTGGCACAGCTCTGGAATGCAGGTCTATTTCTTGGAGGTGAGGGTGCTCTAACCACAGCTTGCTCAAAGCAAATCTTCTTTTTTTTTAAGCCCAACTTAGTGGTTTGTGAAACTGTGGTACCAAAGAACAATAAGTTCTTTTCCTGGATAACCTAGGGGAATGGCAGCCAAGTCATTTTGTTGAGGTCGAATCTTACCAGACTTCTCGTGTGCATTATGCCTAAAACACGCTGAAAACAAAGAAAAGCAGATTGTTTTGCATGAGGCCCAGCATGGCGAGCCCGTCTGTGCTGGCATGTTCATGTGACATGTGCCAGAGGATGTGGTCACTGGAAAACCTGAAAAGTTCAAAATGAAGAGCCAGCAGAGATAGTGTTCAAACAAACAAGAGGTCCCTAAGCACAGGCCATGTCCAGCCCCGGGCTTTGTTGCCACATGAGTGCTTTTACAAGATACTTACCTCTTTGTAGCAGAGGTTACTTGCCCTCCTTTCCAAATATCTTGTTTTCTACAAACAGAAAACAGAGGCCACAAACACCTAACAAATGTTAGCAAACACTATCCTTCACACACCTAACAAATGTTACCAAACACTATATTGGCTATTACTCTAAAATATTTAATCTTCCCCAAACCTTATAAAATGAGATTATTTTTTAAAGTTTTGCATTATTTTTAATTGACAAACAATAATTGCATATATTGATGGGGTACAAAGTGACGTTTCAATACATCTATATATCATGGAAATGTCAAAGCTAAGTAATAAAAAATAGCAAATTCTGTCTTTTTTTTTTTTTTTTTTTGAGACAGAGTCCCACCCTATGCCCTGAGCAGAGTGCAGTGGCATCATAGCTCACTGCAACCTGAGACTCAGGCTGTGGGCATCCGCTGCCTCAGCCTCCAGAAGCCACTGGGATTACAGGCGCTTGCCACAGTGCCTGGCTGGGTTTTTCATTTTTGTTAGGAGTCGGGGTCTCCCTCTCACTCAGGCAAGTCTCGAACTCTCAAACTCCTGAGCTCAAGCAATTCTCCCTCCTCCGCCTCCCACAGTGCTGGGATTACAGGTGTGTGCCACCATACTCAGTACAAATTCTGTCATTTTTGACAGCATGGAAGAACCTAAGTGACAACATATTAAGTGAAATAAGCCAGGCACAGACAGACAAATATTGCACGATAGCACTTACCTGCAGATTTTAAAAAGTCAAAGTCATGGGTAGAAAGTAGGATGGTGGATACCAGAGGCTGGGGGTTGAGGGTTGGTCAATAGGTGCTAAGTTACAGCTAGATAACAAGACACAGGACTTTAAGTAGCACAGCAAATCTAGGTCCTCTGTCTTCACAGCCTGTTCCAATAAATAAGCCATAATAAAACCTGTCGTTTTTCTACTTTATTTTCCCTTACATCATTCTGATCCTTCTTGAAGCTACAATGTGTCTTAATTGATAAAATCAAAGGGTACATGTTGAGCTAGCTTAAGTTATCTTCACCACTTCTTGCCTTAACCGAAAATCATTCATTCATTGATTCACTCGTTTGTTGAATCATGTGCCACAGGGCTTTTTGTAAAGAAAGTGGTACATGCTTTTCAATTTCAGGTTTTATAAACTTGGGAATTAGGATAAAGATGACTACATTATACTTAAATGAAAATAGTATTAAGTGGATTCTGTTCTCTCTGTCAGTAAGACAAAGAGAGCATAAGGCATCCTGATTGTAAGTAAATAATCTCGTTTTTGCCCATGTTGATGAGTCTCCGAAGCAGTAGTTTCCGTAGACCTACCAAGGGTAGGGGAAAAGATGATTGTGGTTGGAGAAGGGATATTATTCTTATTCTCCTTAGTCCTACAGGGAAGGAGAGGGTGGTATCTGAGTTTCAGAAATATTCTTCCCCAGGAGAGCACCACACAGGGCAGCTGGGCACATCTGATCTGGTGTAGAGACACATGGAATTCTTCCATCCCCTAGAAAATGTAGATATTTACATGTAAAAGGGAAAACATGTTCCATGCTCATCATTTGTAGAATACAAGCTGCTCACATCTCAATTAACTCATTTTCCCTTCCCTATTGCCTACTGACATCACAGATAGACATCATCTTCTTTCTAGAGGAAATAGCGTCTATTCTTTCTAGATGGATATCGCCTCATTTCTCCCTTTTCTCTTGGCCATTTTTCTTCCAAAGTCAGCAATCTTCTTAGGGCTAAGATTGTTCAACTACTATATCCCAGGTACTGAGCCAGGCCATAGGTAAAAATATTCAATAGGTCTGCATATGACTGATTAGATGTTTACAGGCTAGCAAACTTGATCACTAATATTATCTGGTTACTTCTTACACTTTTAAACAATTTTTAAAAAAGACTTTACCAAAATTGTTGCTATATAAATGACAGCAAGTTTCATCATGGAAAACTGTGTGACAGCTTTTATTTCTTTTTTTAGTAACGGTGAAAAATATTATAAAGCGTGTCTAATCTTAGAAATTTCAAACCAACACAGGGCTTTCTGCTTCTTTCAACATATATAAGCCTTGAATTAAAATGGTTTTTAAGTACCTGGTAAAAATATTTCTATTTACACTTAGTTCAATAAAGTTTAATTTTAACCAAATCTAATTTTGTAAACCAAAGTGAACATTAAGTGATCATTTTAGGCTTATAATTTTATTCCTAACATAACAACATAGCTATGTTTTGGCTAAACTAACATTAGCAAAATAGAAACCTACTGAGATTTGCCTTGTGAACTGTCTGTTTTCCCCTGTGGATTTTCCTGAAAAGAAATAAATAGACAAATATAGGTCATGAGATACAAATTGTCTAATTGCTTAACTTTAGAAGAATGTTTCAGTTTTGGAAGAATCTACAGTGGTCCATGCAGGTTTCTCAGGAATATTCTGTATTCTGTGAATATTTCCTAGACATTTTTGGTAAACCAATTTTTCTGCTAGGGAAAAGTTTGGGACATCATTGGTGCTTACTTGATTTTTCATTGGTTTATTCTCCACATGGAATAGGGTGGCAGGCATGTAGTAGGTGCTTAATTAATGCTAAGTCCTTTCCCTACCCTCTAGTTAAAGCAGAAATTAGCTATATCTTCACATAAATCAATACTATATTAAACATATTACACTGGTATAGATGCCATTGAGTTCTAGTTTGCTTTGATTCCTTTCAGTCTCTTTCTAGCTTTGATGTTATCTTTATTATGACAGTACTAAAGTGAAAAAGACATCGGTGGACCTCTCAAGGAACACTGCTCTTTCATTGCCCTAAACTAGAAAATCCGAAAGGGCATAGTAAGGGGAGAAAAGGACAAGGAGAAGTCATTACCTGGGTAAGATCCCAGTCACTTCTCCATACGTCTCCTCTGGTCCTGGAGGACACAACGGAAGGCTCACTCTATTCTGGGTGAGAGAATCAGTCTTTCTCCGGTATCTTTAAAACTAAAGCCCTAGACTAGTGATCTGTGCTTTGATGTCTCCCAAACTCTGTTTCACATTCCTATCTCAGTCCACCTACTCTTTCCTAAATTTTACCTTGGAATTTATTTCTTATGAAACGGAAAGATCTTTTCAATCAACATGATTTTTTTTTTTTTGAGACAGTCTTACTATGTTGCCCTCGGTAGAGTGCTGTGGCGTCACAGCTCACAGCAACCTCAAACTCTTGGGCTTAAGTGATTCTCTTGCCTCAGCCTCCCAAGTAGCTAGGACTACAGGTGTCTGCCACAACGCCTGGTTATTATTTTGTAGTAGTTGTCATAGTTGTTTTAACTGGCCTAGGCTGGATTCAAACCTGCTGGCCTTGGTGCATGTGGCCAGTGCCCTCCCCACTGAGCTATGGGTGCTGCCCATGCAACATGGTATTATAGAAATGCTGAAAGGCCAATGATATTCTTGATACTTGATCATTATAAAACCCAGTTTAACTCTTAGGAAATGCAGTCCCTAGGGGGAAAAAATCAGTGTGTGCCACTGTCTTTCCTCACCTACTTTCATAATCTTGGAAAGCACATGACCAAAAAGAGAAGACTGAGTTAAAGCTTGGCTGCTACCTCAGGGTAGCTGGACAAACATTAGGCAAGTTACCTAATGGCATTTTGCATCATTTCTTCAATAGTGCTGGTCTTTTGTGTCCCAAGATAAAAATATTGGAATGAATGATAGCATCTGGCAGTGAGAGTCCAAGTACAGTCTGTACACCTGTCTGTATCTTTGGCATCTTTTCATGAGACTACAAGGACAACACTATGAGTTGCATAGTGCTACTGAAACACAGTTTGTTTTTTCCACTCTCATTCTCCTACAGGCGTACCAAGTACCAAAAGTTCATGAATCAGATTAAGATTGCACATTGCAATTTACCTTTAAGAAAATAACATTTATAGAGTTTTGACATAGTATCAGGGAAGAACATCCACCATTACCCGAATGAGCTGTTAAAATAGTCTTCCCCTTTCCAACCATATGTCTGTGTGGGGCCTGATTTTCTCCTTTGCTTTAACTAAAACAACACCTTGCAACAGATTGGATGCAGAAGCAGTGACAAGAATCCAGCTGTCTTCTATTAAGCTGGGAATTAAAGAGATTTGCACAAATGTAAAACAATGCCAGACTTTTCACCCTTTCACTGACTTTTTCTTGTTTTAGAAAATGTATTATTGATAAATATGTTATTTAAATTCCCATGTAACTTACTATTTAAAATAAATGAAAAAATGAAATTATTTGTAATTTTTATTTTTAAAAATGTTGACTATAGTAAATATTAGTAGATACAATTCACATAAGCAAGAGATGTTGTATAGCTTCAATTTTTTTATTTTTATTTTTTACATTCTTCAATTTTTTAAATGTAAAATAGCCCTGAACCACATATACATAGAATGGTGATGTGCATTTTATATTACTCTCACATAATTATTAACCAAAGATGAAAAAAATCCGTGTTAACATTTTGCTCTGAAGAGCAAAAGGGAAGTTATTTTAATTTCTTTCTTTCTATATCTTTATAATATTTTTCTATTACCTAATATTACATATCATTTTATATTTATGTTTTCTCCACTGCCAACTAGTTTCATTTAATTAGAAAGTAGATAAATGCAAACACACAACAGAATTCTGTCTTATTTATATCTTTATATGAAAAAAATCCAGTAGAAAGAATCCAGATATAATGACAAGAATAGGTCACCTAGTTACATTTAAAAGGACATAAGGGACGGTTTAAGATACTATTTATTTATAAATCTGATATATGGTATGTCTTACCACTGAGACGTTAATGAGATGAAATTTCCAAACAGCTGGAAGAGCAGGAAAAGTCATCTCCTATCAATTGTAAAGAAAAACCATTAGATGGCCATTGTGTTGGGAGAAATAAAACAGAAGGGGTAAGATCGGGTCCTATTCTACATATTTCTTTGCTTTAAGTACTAAGCAAGTTCTGATATAGCCCCACACATCTGTAGAATTAGAGTTCAGAAAGAGAACCTCAGAGGAGGGAGACTTAAAAAACACTGGAGTTATAATCGAGGGAGTGGACAGAACTGCAAAAGCAGTCAGTAAGACTTTCCGAGAAGACTGGCTTGTCACAGAAACTAAGGGAAATGTAGGGAGGCACCTACTGACATTCAGGTGTTATGGATATATTTTGGTTTCATATACACATACAAATTCCTACCTCATCACGATTAATTTAATTACTTATTTAGAATCCATTCACATTTTCTCCCTCCAAATAGTATAACGAAGTTGAGAAGTTAAATGTAGTGAAAAATAGAAAAACAGAACAGGGACCTAAAATAGCAGTCAAGGAATGCAGCAGTTGGCCACTCGGATGCTTGGACTCAAGCCACTCATCTACGTCATCATGCTATTGGCAGCCGTTGGCGCTGAGCAATCACTACGTGTCAGGAACGTTACATTTGTCACTTGTTTTGTTTCATTCTTACAGCTGATGTAAGCCTCAGGTCTAGTTTCTTAGATGAGGAAACTGAGGAACAGGAGGATCTTATAGCCTGTTCAAGGCTGCATAGCTGGTCCTGTCTGTCATGATCAAGTATCTCTAACAGGAGCTGGGACGCAGTTGTTGGTGGTACCAGGGCCCTGGCCTCGAAGAGTCTACAGTCTCATGCACTAGCCAGATGACCAAATAACTGATTCAGACTCAGATTTGTCCTATCAACAAATTATAAATAATGAGCTTTAGGAAGACATAAAGGAGACTAAGTAACCCTTTAAAGCACACTGTGCTTTTATTTCTTGTATCTCCAATACCCAGTATAAATGCTGACTAGATGGCAAGCTATTGGAGAATATTCACAGCAGACAGTTGAATTTGGTCTTTATGAATAAATGGCATCTCTTCAGGTAGGGAATTGGTGAGACCCCTTCAACTGGACACTAAGTATAGATCAGAATGCACATCCATCTTAAATACCAAAGGTGGGATTCACTGAGTTGTTGCTATGTGTTCAGAGGTATACTCTGCAATATTTGTATTTTCTCATTTAACACAATGAAGTAGATAACTACTATCACTTATAGACAGGAAAGCTGAGGGTTGGCAGCATGCTGAATTTATCACAGCTAATACCGTGTTTCCCCAAAAATAAGACACTGTCTTATATTTATTTTTTGTCAAGAAGACACACTAGGGCTTATTTTCAGGAGATGTCTTATTTTCATTAAGTATAATACAACAATCTACATTTATTCAAATACAGTTAAATCATCTTCTGGAGCCTGACAGGGGGAGCCCACCTTGTTGGTGGGGCTGGTGCTAGTGATGCGTGAACTCCTTCCCCCTAGTCATTTGTTTGCAGGTGCGCAATAGGATGCCTGCGACTACAGTTACCGCAAGTGCACCCATCCAAGTGCTAACGGCTCAGAGAAAAGAGCTGCGGCAGATAAAAGATATCCAGTCTTCCTTACTGGGTCCCTTGGGAAACGCAAGGCGTGGCTATGCAGATATGCTGATATGCATAACCACACCCATCACCACGTCTTATTATCTGGTAGGGCTCATATTTAACAAATACATAGAAATCCTGCTAGAGTTTATTTTGGGGGTAGGTCTTATTTTGGGGGAAACACAGTAATTAACCGTTTACAGCCCCAGCTGTTAAACCTAGCATCCATACCCTTAGCTGTAGTGCTGCACATTCTTTTAAGAATGCCAATTAGAATCTTCTCTTTCCTGAGGACACCAAACCTCAACTGGGAGGTCCCACCATGGGCTGAGTGAGGTCTTGCGTGCACCACCCCAGGAGGCACCAGTGCCCTGTCTTGCTTACTTATTTGATCTTTACATGTTAGATTTGCTTCAGCTTGGATCCCTGCAGCCCTCCACTAAATGGGACCATGGGTAAGGGAACCCCAGTAGTGACAGGAGCAGAGCTGTTTTGTAACTTGAAACCAAACTTAGCTTTGAAGGCACAAGAAAGGCTTCATTTAGATACCAGGCACAGAAGATCAAAGCTGAGGAGTACAAACGTGCCTGTTGTCTGAGGCAGGCGGCGAGTCAGCAGAAGGGAGCCCACATCCCTGACTGCAGAGCAGATGCTGTCCATCTGAGAGGCTACCATAAACCAAATAAACACTGCCACACAACCTCCTTGAAGTCTCACAGAAACCAAAGCCTGAGTTTCCACCTGAAACAGAGAGGGTTTACTCCCTCTGCAGAGGACATGTGGATTTCTGCCCCATCCTGCATATCACAACTTAGATGAAAACTGAACTAGTGGTAAAATCACCCAAAAGCCCCCAAATGCTTTATCTACTTGTCTGCAAAAGCAACCACCCCCCCTCCAAAAGATTTTATTTAAACTATTTCCCGGGCAGTACCATATAATCACTTGTCGCAAAGGTTTTAAGTTGATAGTAGCAATTAAGAAACATGCTCCACTCTGCTTAGGTGACGCCATGGCTCTCATAAATGAACAGAGTGAAGGGGGTGGGGGGCTTTTCACTCTTCTTGTGGGGAAACTTCCTGATCTGATCCAAGACAGATATATAGATGCATCAGACATCTACCATATAGCAAATACTATCTTAGGTGTTTTGTAGACATGACTATATCCCATTCCTATACACTTGGCATTATTAGGGCTATAGATGGGAAAATGTACTGTGTAGTTTTTCAAGGTCACATATTAATGGCAAGTGTATTAAGTGACAGAACTGAAATACTACCTTCAAAAAGTGTTAAGAGTTTAATAAAAAGTCACCTTTTTCTTTTTTCTTTTTGGTTTGTTTTTTTAGCGGTAGAGTCTCACTGGGTCAGCCAGGCTAGAGTGCAGTGATCCGGTCACAACTCCCTGCAACCTTGAACTCTTAGGCTCAAGGAATCATCCAGTTTCAGTCTCTCAAAGTATTAAGATGACAGGCGTAAGGCACCACACTTTGCCTGAACAGTTACTTTCTAATGAATCCTACCAGTTAGAAAACTGAAACTCTAGTTAGAGAATGCTGTACAAAACTATAAAAGTGACTCAAAAGCAATTAATTGCTCAAATAATCTGTTTCATTTGTTAAATTTGAAGGACAGAAAAAAACATAGGCTTGAGAGTCTAAAAATTGAAGTTTAGTAACAGAGGGAGAACAGTGAGTGAAAGGGCTTTACCCCCTACATTTCATTTTTAAAAACACATTTCTGAGTGCACACTAGAGTGATCAACTCATCCTGACGTGCCCAGGAAGGGCCCCAAAGGAGATAGATGGTAAGTAGGAATAGTCTGTTTGCTAGTCTGTATTGCTAGAGGCAACGGAAATTAATTAAATTGAATCCAGGGGTGATTCGAGTTATGAAGTTCGTTATGTGAGTTCATTAACAAGGGGACTTGTGTTGTCTTGGGAGTTTAGGGACAGCTGCTTGTGGCAGTGACAGGAGCAGAAATGTAAATGCTTAATAGACATCAGCCCAGTGCAGAGGGGGTTGAATGAGGAGCATCCGAGGAAGAGAATGAAGCGTGTGTGAAGACCACGGGGCAGAAGACAGGGACCATGGTACAGGGGAGAACTGGGAAACGTGGGTCTCAGGAAGATAGCAAGGATGAACCGAGGGCAGGTGACACTCCAAGGACACCGGCAGGCGATTCAAAGGCTGGGAGACTGCGTTAAAGGTTTTGGGTTTTGTCCTAAACCTTGTAAAGATGTGGGGTGAGAGGAAGGGAAAAGCAGAGGTTGGGGTCAATGTATTCACATCTCTGGTGTAAAAAGTTCACTGCAATGAGAACGGAGTGTGTGACAGGAAACATCCAGCAGAGGACAGAGATTGGGATTTGGAGGTCACCACAGAGACTGAAAAAAGACGATGATTTACATAAACATCTAGATAGAAAAATGGACTGCTCTGGGTGGCACATTCCACATGACTCAAAGTAGGAAAAAATGTCATAGATGTCATTTAACATTCCTGGCTCTTTAACGGGTGGGTGGTAGAAACTTACATAAACTTTAGTTTTACTGTCTAATAATTTCTATGTTAGCGGTTGTAATAAAGATGTTCTTGTCTTTGTTATAACATCCAAAAATGCATGGATCTTTCCTCTTACAGAGGACTTGTACCCTCCTGCTGCCATTTGTTGACTGCATACCTTAACACATTAACTGTCATGTGAGTTATATTTAACTCACCCTAATTCTGAGCCCTGGACCTTATGAAGCATATACAACTAGTGGATAGCTGGGCAGGTGCTGAAACCTCTCTGCTCATTGTTTTCCCTGTCCAGGGTCCATGTCCCCCACGTCCTGTCACCTTGCTCCAGCTGGCCTGGTCAAGCAAAGGAGCACTAGACTGTGTTCTCCAATTACATAACTTCTCATTTTCTAGTTCCCCTTGAATGTTCACCCACAGGTCCTCAAACTTTTTAAATAGGGAGCCAGTTCACTGTCCCTCAGATCATTGGAGAGCCGAACTGCTGGCCCCAGGACGAGTTGGATGCTAAGCAGGACAGGCAGTGGCAGCAAAAACACCCGGCAGGCCAGATAAATGTCCTAGGTGGGCCGCATGTGGCCCATGGGCCGTAATTTGAGGACACCTGACCTACAGACTGTTTCATCGAAATCAGTACAATAGTATGCAGAACATGACAATGATGAGGTAGTAAGTGACAAGGTTGTCACTTAGGACCACCCACAACCCACTCCAGACACAACTTAATACCTGTGGAACCCTCAAGTCTCAGAAACAAATCCTATAATTATGTCGTGAGTCATATACAACTTACATGGCATGCAGTGTAAAAACTGACTCTAGTGCCTCTTCAATTGCATATAACTCGCACAAGAAAACAATTTAAAGTAACCAATTTTTCATTAAATAATAAAGGATTGTTTTGGTTTTGAAGTTTTTATTCTATTTTCATAAAAAACACTAGCCCTAAAGAAAATATTTTGTCTAGTGTGGCAGTCGGTGTGTTTGTTAACGGTAGAGAGATGACCTAGAGGGTTGAGGGAACTGAACTTCTCAAGAATCCAGTCATACTCTGGGAGGTCGAGGTGAATGTTTTGCCTGAGCTCACGGGTTCAACTCCATCTCTAAAAATCACCAGGTGCTGTGGTGGGCGCGTGTAGTCCCGGCTACTCAGGAGGCTGAGGCAAGAGAATCGGTTGAACCCAAGAGTTTGAGGTTGCTGTGAGCTATGACGTCACAGCCCTCTACTGAGGGTGACAAAGTCAGAATCTGTCTCAAAAAATAAAAAGAATCAAGTCATACATTATCATGCACATTGTACCTGACTGATAGTTAGTAAAGTATGAGAAGATAATTAATTTCAATATTCCCTCAAGCTAAGTCAGGAGGCAGATCAATATAAATGAAAACTTGTTAGAATGAATTTATTTTAAGCAGTCTTCACGACTTTATAAGTGATAGGAATTACTAAAGCACAGTCATGGAAAAATATTACTTTTGGAAAAGTTTTCTTAGGATCCAAATAAATGATCCTGCAAATTTCTCTGTTCATTAGATTCTGCTACCTGAGTAAAATTATTACCCTTATACAGCTTCTAAAGGTATTTGCTTATGCTTATCATATAGGCTTTTGTCTCAACAGTATTATTAAATCAATATCTCATGATATTCTCTGAAACGAGTATAATATCAAATAACAATTACATGTAACTGTGCACATAAAATATACCCTCATCTATAACATGTATTAACATTAGAATAATATTTAATGTATAATAATTAATATAGACATATACAAGTGTATTAGTTTATAATCTATTATATATGGCACATTATATTGGATGGCATGGCACATTAAATTGGATATATTATACAACAGAATATAGAATATAGAATAACTATCCATATCATGCTTTAATATATCAAAGTACTAAGCAACACTCATAACGTATGTCAGATTTTGTAGTTTACAAAGTTATTTCGTCAGTAGTCTCTCTTGGAGGCTTCAATTTGATGTAATGACAGATTCAAACATAAGGGAGGAAATAGTGGCTGGGATTAGGGGGTCATCATGAGTTTGAAAGTAAAGGATGAATGGTGTAACATTTTTATAGTGTAAAATACATAGTACATAATATAGAATATGTTATACATCTGGTAAATTATATAATACACATGCTCTTATATTCTCTCGCTGAAATTTACCATGTCCTTCCAAAAGAAGAGGACCATGAAATGGTTAACCAGCTCTTAATTAGCAGAGTTACATATGGCAATATGCATGACATTATCTGTTTAAAAATGACTCAGCTAATAACATCCAAAAAGAATAAAGACACTGAACGCAGTGTACATGTCAGGCTCTGAACAGGGATACCAAAGCGTCCAGTAAGCATTTGTGTGCGGTATTTCCTGGGTCGGGGCCAGGCTTCCTAGACCAGACTCTCACAGCCAAACTACATCACTCTTTCCCTTTCAAGGAATGTAAGGAGCAGCTCTGCACTCCAGACTCAGAACCCAGACTGTATTTGCAGATGAGAAGTGAGGGAGCGAGGGTCCTGGCCTGACAGCTGGGCAGGGAGGACTCTCCCTGGAAGCAAGGGTCATTAAGGCTTAATAACCACCAAGGAGCCCACCCACTCGGAAGAACAAAGACTTCTCTAGGTCATCCAGACAGATGAGAGCAGTGCAATGGTGTGTGCCTGGGGCTTCTGGGGGAGGGGTGGTGAGGATGACATCATTCTCTGACTTCATAGTTTAAGCATAGTTAATCTAAAAAGAAAAAAAACCTAAGGGCTGGGTTAAAACATATAGGGAATTCATGGAGAGTGCAGCACAAAATCAGATTTTTAACCTTGGTTCTTACTTTTGCCCCTGTGGTCCTAAGAATGCAGAAAGGAAGAAGGAAAAACAAACAAAAATATCAAATACATACCACGTTTACAGAACTTTTGTTTCTAATTTCTTCCCAGTCTTTCCTAACTTTAAGAATTCAGATAATGCACTTTTTGAAAACAAAAGTCTATAAACTAAAGAACTTATACTGATGGTAAAGACTCATTTTTTTTAAAGGTTATTGAGGGATTGAGTAAAAATTTTCCATAAAAGAGAAATTATACCTGGTTATGGTCTCTCCTTTGGTTCTGCTGGGCTCCATTCTATCTTCTACTCCCGGAGTTCTCAGGGAGAATCTGAGACCAGCAGCATCACCTGGGATATACCCTATGGTATCACCTCAGACCTTCTGAATCAGAATCCCTCAGAGGATGCCCAGTCATTTTTTTTAACCAGCCCTCTAATTGACTCAATCCATAGTTTGAGAATCACTAAAACATCCAGCTGTCTGAATAATCTTTATAAAATATGTATTTCTATTACTGCTCTGCTCAAAATGAGCTGTGGGCTAGCCATTAACTATAGAAAAAGTTTTGAACTTTTACTGTGGCCTTTTTCTTTTTTTCTCAACGAAAGATCCTTACTCATAACCCCCTTGCAGTTATATACTTAGAACTACTTGCATTTTCCCTAGATCTTTGGAAAGTAATCTTTCTGTTCACAATGTCTTTCAATGTCTACACTTACCAGCTAGAAAACTTGTACTTTTCTACATAAGAAAATAGGCACTACCACATTTATGACGACTGCCCCGAATTCTATAAGCAAAGATAAGAGGTACTCAGTGACTGTTTCATCCCTCCATTGTACTGCTTATTATTTTAGCAGTTTCTGTAGATCTCTTCCTCACTACTTGATCTCCATTAGGGCAGAGAAGGCATGCTTCAAACAATATTACATCACCAGAACCATCAATTCTCCTTAGCACATAGTAGCTGATTAATAAATACATGTTGGGGCTTGACACCTGTTGCTCAGTGGTTAGGGCACTGGCCCCATACACCACGGCTGGAGGGTTCAAACCCCACCTGGACCTGCTAAGCAATAACAACAACTACAACAAAAAAAAATAGCTGGGCATTGTGGTAGGTACCTGTAGTCCCAGTTACTTCAGAGGCTGAGGCAAGAGAATTGCTTAAGTGTAAGAGTTTGAGGTTACTGTGAGCTGTGATGCCGCACTCTACTCAGAGTACATGTCGCAAAAAAATGAATAAGTAAAATAGTTGTTGCATAAATCATTGGATAATTGAGCCAAAGCCAATTTCAACATACTAACAATTTTAGTAGAAAACTCATGATTCTGTTCACGAATCTAAAATGGGCTTCGTTTCCAGCAAGGATTGTAGGTCCTCTCTCTTTTTATTTCTACTTTTTAAAAATAACTCTCCTTTTTATCCATGCCTTGGGTTTGCCGATCATACAAGATATGATAGCATCCAGATAGAGTGGTTATTTCTCTGAAATAATCATATATATTTCCAGTTATCAAATCCCTATTTTTACCTCCCCTTCTCCTGTCTTGTTAACATTTTCCTTATAATCTTCTACCACCAAAGAACCATGAGGCTAATTATTGTAGGGAAGTAAAAGGCAGGGGTTCCTTTGTCATCTTTGAGTCTCAAATTCTCCAGATACCAGGCGAGGTGGGAAGAGTGAGCTTGTTTTTTGTTTACTACTTTATCTCAGCAAGTAGAAGAGTGTCATAAACCTTGCATGCACCTGATACTCATTGAATGGACGAATGAGCCAGTGAAGGTTGACATCGTTGATCTCTTTGGCAAGACAAAATGAATAATGACTGGACTTTATTAAGTTAGAAAGCGTTTTCTAATATTTTTTGTGTGTTATTTTAAATTTATCAAAAACAGCAGGTTCATTCACTAGATCATAGAGCCACGTATGAGGAGAGATCTATTGTGACATACAGGAAATAGAGATCGTAAAGCCCACTCTTTCTAATCCCAGTAAACTGCATGAGGAAGAAGGGAGAACAAAGGAAAGCAGGTGGTTAGAGGTTTGCCCGGGCCCCCTTGTGCCAGGCAAAATCCGAGAGGGAAGAAATGGGTAGTGAGTTTGGTGATCATGCCAAGGGAAGAAGAGGTCATGCTCTACTTCCTTTTAGACATGGGAAGGCAGTCTCCCAGCCAGCTATCCCTCACGAATTTGGAGGTATTTGCACTCATTAGGATTATTCACTGTGACTAGGGGAGGAAAGAATATGAGCTCAGTTATACAGAGCTAGTCCCTAGGTGTCCTGGATTTAGCAACAGAGATATACAGCACCTGGTTGGATTTGAGTTTGGGGTCAATGTGTTTGGGTTTTTTGTTTCTCGTTCTTTTACTTTTTGGTATAAGTATGTCTCACATGAGATTGAGACGGACTTACACTAAATAAAGTTCAAATTCAAATTTGCCATAGCGTGACATATTTTAAATGGCAACTCTGTTGCTATTACTTCTTACATATGAGGCATTCAGGAATTCCCATAGAATACTTAGGACTGCATGGGAAAGTGAGTTGAAATCTCTCTGGGAATCTCAACAGAGGGCGTCACAGCCTATTGAGACCCCAGGTAAGGCCCAGTCTCCAGGAAAGATCAGTAAGGAAAGATCAGTAAGGCCTGACCAATACAGAGGAGGAAGAATCCCAAGTTACGCTGGTCTCATTAAGAGACAGCAGCAGACTCCCTAAGAAGGGCACTGGGTAACCCACAGCGGTGTCGTCAGTTAAAAGATAAGACAGTTGAAGCAGAAACCAACAAAAACTCCAAATCCAGAGAACCTGTGATAGCCATCTCCCTTCAAGAGAGAACTGTCCATGCAGCAACAGTGTGGAGAGACCTCAACATATTAAAAATCGTATCCATGTGATGCAGCAATCTAACTGTGAATATAAGAAAAATAAATGAAATCAGCATGCCAAACAGCTATGCCAACTCCAAGCTTCAGTGTGGCTTTATTCACATTCACTTCATTCACATTAGCCAAGATAAGAATCAAATTAAATGTCCATGAATGGAGAAGGAAAACGTACCACGTGCGGACGTTCCCAAACTGAATACTACTCATCCTTGGAAAAGTTCTCATTTGTGACAGCGTGGTTGAACCTGAAGGACACTATGTTACATGACATAAGCCAGACACAGAAAGACACATACTGCATGACCTCATGTGAAAGCTGAAAACCATGAGCTCACAGGAGCGGAGCATTGAATGGTGGCAATTGAGGGGCTTGGGGGAGGGAGCAGGGAACGGGAAGATGTAGAAATTTTCAGTTAGACAGAAAGAATAAGTTCTGTGGATCTCTTGTATAGCATGGTGACTATAATAATAATGCAGAATGTGTTTAAATCTTGCTAAGAGAGCAGATTCGAAATGTTCTTATTGCAAAATATGTATGTGAGGTGCTAGATGTGTTAATTGACTAGATTTCATCATTCGACTTTGTAGACATATATCAAAGCATCATAATATATACACAAATAATACAGTTTTTCATGTGTCAGTTATTAAAGATTGAAATAAATAAAACATCTGCCTATCAAGCTGCCAAATAAAGAATTCTCCACTGAGATGCAAGAACCTCAGTTAACTGACAGCTTCCTAACGGTTCAGGTATACTTGCCTCTTGAGACAGGGACACGCTCTTCATGGATAGCCACTTAAAATGACTGAATACAATTTTTGCCCAACCCAGGAACTTCCTAGTCATCAGCCTTTCCTCCAGACCTTGCTGTTGGATTGGCAAAGCTTTGATCTTTCTGCTCAGTCCTGAATTCTTCCATCTTTCTTTTCAAGGCATTCTATGTCAGTCTAATCCTGTTTCCCCCCTTTTAGTCTTCAAAGCCCTTGCAATAGATCCCTTGAGCTCCTACTGTGCTCCAGCATCTGCTTGCTGATGACTCCAACGAACACAATGGTGCCAGTTGCTATGAGAGTGTCTACATTTTCCTCCTCCCATAATCATTGACTTTTGTAGAGGAGATGAAGTAGTGACACCTCTCTGCTACAGTGCATATGACCTGAGTTATTTTAGTAGAGAAATAGTTCATTTTTAAAAATCAGATGGAGAATACCTGGGTGAGATAAGTCTACCTGGAATAAATTCATCTCTCCAAGGCCTTTACTCAACAGGATGGGGGCTCGTGAAGGCCATCGGACTAGTTATGCACAAATAAATCCCATTTTCTTTACACATTCGACTGCAGATTTAGAGAATTTACAGCTTTGCCCCATCTACTTAATGTAAAACCATAAAAGATTAATGAGATAGAAAAACTGAGATTAGGGAGTGGCGGAAGAAGGAGATGAGTTACAGGGAGGAGACAATGGGCAACCTTCACAGACATGGAAGGTTTCAATGGCTTTCAGGGAGCCATGCTTTACAGTGCTCCCCTCTGACCCTTCATTAACTTCAGGGCTAGTGTCCTCTCTTGGGAAAACAGTGCGGAGAGAATGACGAGAAGCTATTTCCTAGCAGGTATCCCCGAAGCAGGAGAAGACTTCCTGCTCATGATTGCAGGGTGAAGGCTCGTCTTCCCCTCTCCACAATATCTTTGCAGGCTGGGTTGCTGCCTTTCAAAAACTTTTACATTGGACTCCACAGATTAAGAGAAATTTCTTAAAGAAACCAAAAGAATTCTGGAATTTGAGATGTTTAGCCTATATCTCAGGGTACTTCATAAGCTCAGCCTAACCCATCTTGGTCCCTAAAGGTGGCTCATGGTGACATCCTGTCTGTATTAAGCCCTTCTAAATCCTGACTATATGATATATTTGCTGTCACATGCAAATATCTTGCTTGGCCACAGTGGTCAAATTTCTCTCTCTTTGAATCTATATTGCACTTATCTTATTATTTTTTCCTTCATGATATACCTCGTTACATTTTGTTAGTCATTTTTCTGCATAAATTAGCTCACCAATCACTATTAGATTTGTTAAAGAAAGATTACATATTTTTTCTATGTTCAATATTGTTTAGTAAATGCTTTGAAGTCATTGTTTGATTCTTGCCATCAAAACAGCTATTGTAGGAAAATCATGGACGTGAGTCATCAAACTGGGGGAAAGATAAGTAGCATCACTTTTGTAGTATATAAATAGTGTGCCCTGTGCTCTGATTCTTCAGATCAAAAGACATTCAGAGGAGAAAGGAACAATGAACAGGGACTTTTAGTCAACTCGATAATGAACCACTCTTTAGGTCTTTGCTGGTGGCTAACAACCAGCTGGGAGGTGAGTCAGAGATACTTACTCCACCTATAATCTTACTCCAGATAATGAAACAAGGCTCAGTCTAAATTTCACTGCTCATACAAAGCAATCTTTAGAAAGCAAAAAACAAAACTATTCATACAACCTGTTCTGTTGTCTCAAGGAAATCTTAGCTCACTATCTTTTTAGGCACTATTATCACAAATTACAAGAAAAGTTCAATTAAAGCAGACAGCAATATTCTACAAGTAGACATAACAACATTCCAGAGGCAGGATTCTGTCACCATGACAGCTGAATCAGACAGCGAGAATCCTCCAGAATCCAAGGGTGGACACAGAAATCTCTGGGGATTTAGATTAGGACATCTTTTCCAAGGGTGGAGGCCGCAAACCCTCTCTGCGTTTTTATTGTTCATGCCTGTGTGGGAAGTATCTTCTAAATAGGTTAGCCAGTTGGTACATATTGAATATTTCTAATTTCACTGAAAAGGACCCATTTTTAATGGGTGTCTTTTTGGTCAACAGTCTACTGATTTCATCAATAAATGTCCCATTTCTGATATCCTGGTGTATTTATGAGTGGAGTAACAGTTATTGATCCAGATACAAGTAGCAAAGTGGTTGCCACAATCCCTTCCAGAGAACAGGCTTCTGAAGGCCAGGCTCTGCTCTTGTGCTGGACATTCTGGACGTGCACACTCACTGACCATCTCTAGCTTGCACATTCTTCATTAAATCCTAGAATCATTCGGTTATAGGTTATATTCAATAATATACATGTTCTTCCACATAATATTCACTGAGGCATTTTTAAATAATGTATAGACCTCATAATAACTTAGCGAACATTTCTGTAAGCATATTTTTTTCTAATGAATTCTCCAGAGCCCTAGTTTAAGCTCTTCACTCCCATCTACTTCAGAGCCACTATATTCTTAAAACAATGCTACTTCAAAACATTGATTTAACTGTTTTTTAATTTGGCCTTCATGTCAAATTTTATTTAAAGGTCAAAAAGGGTCACTGAACAAGATGAGGCAACTAATTATCCTCTTACTCTGTTTGGCATTTTCTCAATTGCAAATTGAGAAATTGAGAAGCAAATTGCCCCATAGAAGGTGTAGAGATAAAATTTGATGTCAACCTTATATGGGCAGTGATGGGCCCAGATTATATTTATAATAGCAACACAGGGGAGAAACAAGATGGTTATATGAAAGACCAAAAGTACATGGTTTGCTGGATCAAAGTGTGTTAGTATAGTGGGCCCGAGGACTAATTGTGGTACATCCATAGCACTTTGATACTTCTTAAGTCATTTGTATGTACAGAACACATTCAATAATGATAAGTGGCCTGTGTGGTCATCTAAGTCAAGATTATGTATTTATAAAATTAATTCTCTGCCATAATCCTTCTTACACAGAGACTCAACCTCCAACAAGCAAAGCTGAGAGCACCTGGAAAAAGTGAGATTTGAGGCTATGTCATCTCAAGGATGCCAGTGCAACTCAAGGCTGAGTAATGAAGTCAGAGGCCCTTGATGTTTGGATCAGCTAAGGGAGCACAACATGCTCTGGAAATGCCCTCCTTCCTTTGGCGAGGAGTTCTTAAATGTCCGCTTTGCTGGGTGCTTAGGAAAGAGAGCATATTCTGACGTAGAAACTGCTGATTCTTTCTCTACTCTCCTTACGTCTTGATGAGTTTCCTATATTTCAAAAATTTAAAAAGCCACAGTTATTGAACATGGAGAGACTGCAGTGTACATGCCCTCAATTTATGTGTCTGATTTTCTTTGCCATCCCATGAACATTTCTCAGTCAGCAGATGCTCCTACAGGACACACTGTAAATGAGTTACAAGATGTGGGTAAAGAGGTACTCAAGGCGCAAAATGAGAACCCTGAACTGGGTGTCAGACTGGTGGCTAACTACCTAAGCAAGAGTCCTTCACTTTTTCTATGTTATACTTTTAAGGATGAGTAAAACCCTGGCTATTTCCCCAACACAACGCACACGTGCTTCCAATTTTAAAAACTATTTGGAGCGATTATGGTCTCTCCGAAGTCCATCCACAGAGAGTACTCCTCCCTCTGGGGACCTAAGTCTAGGAAGTAGGTGGCCTGAGGTTACACGTGTATGAGGAATCCGGATGTTGTAGGCAATAAGTAAGTTCATTGAATAGATTAAAATCAAAGATAGTATTTGGACCAAAAAAAAAAAAAAAAAGAGAGAGAAAGAGAGAGAAAGAAAGAAATATGGTGGTTAATTCACTGAAAAGTTTCTATTAGGAGATTTTTCTTTCCTACCTCCCATTGTGTTCCTCTATAAAATGGCAAAGACTAAAAACTTGGTAGGACATCTCAGTTACTGTTTCCTGAGTTAGCCTTCAGGGGTATTGGTTTAAGTAGGGCTATTCTGATAATATAAACTAAACCAAATGCTAGTAAAGTTGTAAAGATATTGGAATCTCTTAAATAACATATTTCTGGATTTCATTTTGAGTTTACTATGAGAGACCTCAAATTATTTTAAATGATCCTCTAAAAAATGATTGTAATTTACCATTTTATAAGGATTATAATAATAGTATTTTTGTTTTACTGTGTAGTGTTGGTAAAGTTTAGAGCCCGTGAAGCCAAGACATTATCATCTTGTCAATTGAGGTTTTCAAAGAGAAAGTAGTGTAGGTTTCTTTGAGATCTCCAACACGTAATTAATTAAATGGCTTCACATTTCCACCTCCATGATGGAACCAGGGCAGGAGGGGGAGGTGAAAGTGGGAAAGGTCGTGGGAGTAATGTTGACTCCATCTCACCACCAAATTACATCCAGGGCTCAGGAAGCCTTGTTCCAATGTGGATTAGGTTTCCTCTGAGCTACACAGAAAAAATAAACAAACAGAAATGTTTTCCAAAGAGAAGGAAAATAATTTTCAAGCTGTACGCATGTAATTGTAGCACAATAACACAAGTTAATGTGCAAGTACAAAACACATTTTAGTGATTAAAAAAATTTAAACCTGGGAAACAGCACAAAGCTTTCTTTCCTCCAAAGAGTATTCTACTGAAGCTTATCCTGTGCCAGCACACTCTGCGATTATCACCAACTGGGAACTGTGGAAGAACCTTCATGCCAGAGCTTGAGAAGGCATTTTAGCATCACACGCCACCTACTTGTTCCAAGCTATTTCATAAACTCAAAGAGGCCAGTTTTCAAAAAGCATAGTACAAACAGTGCTAGCTTTTATTGCCATCTATTCTTTTACATATTTCCCTAAGTTCAAACCCACTATGCCCTTTGGATGTTGGGAGGAGGGAACTGACAAGTCACTGACAAGTCACAGCTCACTGTTCAACTGTTAGGGACAGAGTTACCTTTGGTTCTCAAAGTCATTACTCAGGCAGTTTTACCACATCAGTTGTCTCTTATAAAATGCAATTGATCTGAATGGTTTTCCCAGGTGTAAAAAAGAAAAATACTGATATAATTCCTGGACCCCCAAACCTGCCTTAGCTAGCACTCTGTTTTCTTAAATTTCATCCCATTGTTATGACAGCTAGTTCCTAACAAGATCAAAAGAAGACCTTCGTTCTGGCTCGGCACCTGTGGTTCAATCAGCTAAGGCGCCAGCCACGTACACCTAAGGTGGCGGGTTCGAATCCCCAGCCCGGGCCCGCCAAACATCAATGATGGCTGCAACCAAAAAATGGCCGGGCGTTGTGGCGGGTCCCAGCTACTTGGGAGGCGGAGGCAGGAGATTCGCTTGAGCCCAGGAGTTGGAGGTTGCTATGAGCTGTGATGCCATGGCACTCTACCCAGGGGGACAGCTTGAGGCTCCGTCTCAAAAAAAAA
>CAUYQV010029456.1:0-23251 GCA_963574575.1 Galagoides demidoff | reverse complement strand
GTTGATACAATGATTAACCGAATGATGTGAAAGTTATGTTAACCAGCTTGATGAAGGTGTTTCAAATTGTATATGAAACAGCACAATGTACCCCATGTTTGCATCAATGTACACAGAAATCAATTAATAAAAAAAAAAAAGTAATTAATTAAAATTTTCTACACATGTTTCTTCACAAAACATACAAAGCAGCAGTGGTTTCACACTTGGTTGTTAGGCTTATTGCTTATCCACAACAGAGGCATCTAATGGTTTATCATTTGTGATTCTTGTGAACCTTTTTTAAGCACAGAAAAGCTATTTAGTGTGAAACTGTATGTCATCTCTCAAATAGCCGCTGGCAAGGAAATTGAAAGAGGGCTTTATTCAACTTTGAATTCCACTAAGTAAGAAGGAAGTCATTCTTGCAAGGCTCTGCAAGGGTCATGGGTATATTTATGCCACCGGGCCAGGTAGTCCAATAACACATCCTTCTGGTATATGTATGCTAACTGCAGAAAAGACACCCTAAAGTGAGACACACATATAGAATGGGTAACAGTTCTTATGATCAGGTTTGTTGATGTGTACCAGTCAAGGTCATTTCTGATAGTATCTCTTAGTAGTCCTACCCATGATTTAACTGTTAGATTTTTTTTTTTTGAGACAGAGCCTCAAGCTATGCCCCTGGGTAGAGTGCCCTGGCATCACAGCTCACAGCAACCTCCAACTCCTGGGCTCAAGTGAGTCTCCTGCCTTAGCCTTCCAAGTAGCTGGGACCACAGGCGCCCACCACAACGCCCGGCTATTTTTTGGTTGCAGCCATCATTGTTGTTTTGGCAGGCCTGGGCTGGATTAGAACCTGCCACCTTAGGCGCCTTAGCCACTTGAGCCACAGGCGCTGAGCCTGTTAGATTTTAAAGGAAAGGTAGAATCTGCTACTCAATGCCCCAACCCAAAGTGTTGATATTTGTTTAAAAGGGAGGGGCAGAGGACAATATTAGAAGCATGAATAGCTACTCTAGGTTTGCAGCGGCATATGGGTTAGCATTAGTTCTTAATATTGATGATGTTTTTTGTCAATGTAATTAATTAGTCAACAGAGTACCAAGATCTTTTATGGTAAAAAGATGGGCTTCTGCTTTGATTATCTTTAAAAAAAAAAAAAGAATTTTTAGAAAATATACATCATTCTGTTCAGACATGTGAGAACCAGGTCCACCCTCAGTTGATTTAAAAAATGATGAATAATTGACTCCTTTCAAAAGTAATGTTTTACTGGGTTTTAAATTAAATTTCACAATGTTTTGTTGCTCAAGAAAGTTATTAAGCAGCATCCATAGCTCAGCAGGTAGGGCGCTGGCCATATGCACTGAGGCTGATGGGTAGGAACCTAGCCCGGGCCACCTAAAAATAACAATGACAACTGCAACAAAAATATAGCCAGGTGTTGTGGTGGGTGCCTGTGGTCCCAGCTACTTGGGAGGCTGAGGCAAAAGAATCGCTCAAGTCCAAGAGTTTGAGGTTGCTGTAAGCTGTGACACCACAGCACTCTACCAATAGCAACATAGTGAGACACTGTCTCAAAAAACAAAAACAAACAAACAAACAAAAAACAAAGTAATTAAAGGATGCCAGCAATAGTTAAAAAAAATTTCTTTTTCTCAAATAATTACACAAAGAGCTCTTCAGAGGCTATTAATGTAATTTTATAAAAGAAAACAGGCAGTGTCAAGGAGAATAATAAATAGCCTGATGAAACAGCATAGTAGTTTACAATACCACATATTAATCATCATGAATACTTGAATTAGAATATACAGTATGTAGGCTAATTTTATTTCTCTTTTGTTCCTGCAACTTAAAACTTAAAAGCAGGACTATTACTGGCACTGAAAGGATCTATATCCCTTTCTTTCAAATGGCAGATGTGAATCAGTCAATACCTGAGAAGTGGAGCTGTCAGAACCTCCTGCATTAGCCTCTTCAGGAGGGCCAACAGAGCCATGAGCAGCCAGTGAAACACTCCCTCCCAGAAATTCATCTCCTCGGACCGAATGGATGAGATCATTCAAATATTTATAGTAAAGATTGCTGGACAGAAAGCCAGGCAAAAAGACCTGAAAGAGAGGGAAAATTCTGAAGTTAAGTTCAGAACTAAACATTTTATTTGAAATAAACAAATTTTACCTATAATGCTACCAGTTAACACTAATGGTTTTATTTCTTGTTATGCTCCAAATACTGTCCGTTTTACACAATTTACACTATAACTAAAATTACAACGTGTACCGTTCTGTTGTATTTCTCCCCTATAAACACTCACGAAACCATTACATAGACTTGATTTCCTAGTGAGCGGAAAAGACCAAAGAGTAGATATAAAACTAGATTTTTCTGGTTGGTAATAGATATGAAAGTCTTTGTGCTGGATGTAGTGGGACACACGTCCTCCAGCTACTCAGAAGGATCACTTGAGCCCAGCAACTTGAGGTTGCAGTAAGCTGTGATGATGCTACTGCAATTCTTGGTAAAATCTACTCTAATTCGTTAGAAGAATAAGTCATTCATAAATTTCAATACTTCATTATTAAGCCATTAGTCATAACCTTACAAGTGATTAAAGAAACACAAAACTAGTGTTCCAGCCCTGTTGATGGATACTGGTGAAATACCCGGATTATTCTTAAGTTAACTTTAGCATGTACTGCTATCTAATTATCTGAAAAGATATGGTAATTAATAATAACAATAGCAGCTAACATTGTATTTTGTGTCAGGTACTATGTTAAATACTTTATATATATTAAGTGCTTAACCTTTTTTTTTAGCCTACTTTGTTGCCCTCGGTAGAGTACTGTGGCATCACAGCTCACAGAAACCTCCAGATCTTGGGTTTAGGCGATTCTCTTGCCTCAGCCTCCTGAGCAGCTGGTACTACAGGTGCCCACCACAATGCCCGGCTATTTTTTTGTTGCAGTTTGGCCAGGGCCTGGTTTGAACCCACCACCTTCGGTACATGCGGCTGGCGCCCTACTCACTGAGCCACAGGTGCCGCCCTAATTACTTAACTTTAATCCTCAAAGTAACTTTTAGGTAAACCCATATTATTATCATTTTATAGTTAAGAAAAATGGCATTAGAGAATTTCAGTAACTACCCAAAGCCATTCAGCCTATAAAAATGAAGATGCATCACTTAACAATGGAGATCCATCCTAAGAAATGGACTTTTTTTTAAATAATATACTGTTGCTTTTATTTTTTTTCTCCCGTACTACACATTTATTATGCTAATTCTTTTTGGTATACATATATATATATCCTTCTTGGTGCAAATTTTGACTTATTGTATCATAGTAATCCATTTTATTTTATTTATTTTATTAAATCATAGCTGTGTACATTAATACTGTCATGGGGTACAGTGTGCTATTTTTATATACAATTTGAAATATTTTCATCAAACTGATTAACATAGTCTTCATGTCATTTTCTTAGTTATTGTGTTAAGACATTTATATTCTTCATTTCTTTTTTTTTCTATTTATTTATTTATTTAAAAAAATTTTCTTTAAATTTTTTTGTTGTTGCAGTTTGGCCGGGGCTGGGTTTGAACTCACCACCCTCGGTATATGGGGTTGACACCCTACTCATTGAGCCATGGACACTACCCATATTCTTCATTTCGAAAGATTCACATGTACCCTCATAAGATGCACCATAGGCGTGATCCCACCAATCACCCTCCCTCCACACATCCTCCCCCCTCCCTTCCCCTGTAAGAAATGGACTGTTAAATGATTTTGTTACCATGTTAACATGATAGAGTGTACTTACACAAATCTAGATAGTATAGCTTACTACACTCCAAGGCTATATTGTATCGCCTATACTCCTAGCCTACAAAGTTGTACAGCATATTACTGAATGCTGGAGGCAACTCTAACACAATGTTTAGTATTTGTGTATCTATCTATCTAAACATATCTAAGCCTAGAAAAGGGAAAGTAAAAATACAGTATAAAGATTTTTTAAATGGGCTGGGAACAGTGGCTCACACTTATAATCCCAGAACTTTGGGAGGCTAAGGCAGGAGGATCACTTGAGCCCAGCCTGAGCAATACTGTGACTCTACCAAAAAAAAAATTAGCTGGGTGGGCAGCACCTGTGGCTCAAAGGAGTAGGGTGCCGGCCATATACCGGAGGTGGCAGGTTCAACCCGGCCCCGGCCAAAAACTGCAAAAAAAAAAAAAATTAGCTGGTCATGGTGGCACACTTGAAGTCCTAGCTACCCAGGAATCCGAGATGACAGGATTGCTTGAGCCTAGGAATTTGAGGTTAGAGTGAGCTAGGACTGTGCCACTGTAATCCAGATAGCCTAAGCAAAAGAGCAAAACTCTGTTTCAAAAAAAAAAAAAAAAAGGTAATACCTTGAACCATAAATGGAGCTTGCTGGGCTAGAAGTAGCTTTGGGTGAGACAGTAAGTGAGTAATGAAAGAATATGAAGGCCCAAAATGGGCCTTCTATTATTATAGAGCAGTGGTTCTCAACCTGTGGGTCACGACCCCTTTGTAATAATGAAAATACATCGCGGCATTAGGAAGGCTGAGAACCACTGCTGTAGAGTCAAGGGTATCCAACCTGCAGCTTGAGGGCCACCTGCTAATTTTATAAGGACTTTTTTCGCTCATCTGTGGTGTCGGACATCATGAAAAGTATGCACAGATAAATTGCGAATCAGCTTTAGTTAGTATATTTAATGTGTAGAAGACAACTCTTATTCTTCCAATGTGCAGCAGAGAAAAAAATATTTGGATAGCTCTATGACATTACAAACACTGTACATTAAGGCTACACTAGATTCATTAAAAAATATTTTTCTTGGGCAGCGCCTGTGGCTAAAAGGAATAGAGCGCTGGCCCCATATGCTAGAGGTGGCAGGTTCAAACCCAGCCCCGGCCAAAAACTGCAAAAAAAAATTTTTTCTTTCCTAAGTAATAAACTAATTTTACTTACTATTTATAAGCTTTTTTTTTAATTTTTAGACTTCTGTCATAACTCTTAGCTCAAAAAACATAAAAACATTGTATAAGTAAACAAAAATATTTTCTTTATATCCTTATTTTATAACCTTTTCTACTTTTAATTTTTTTTATTAAAAACTAAGACACACCCACATACTCATTAGCCTACACAGGGTCAGATCACTGATATCAGCATCTTCTACTTCCACATCTTGTCCCAGTAGAGCAGTGGTTCCCAACCTTCCTAATGCCATGGCCTTTTAATACAGTTCCTGTGGATCATGACCCACAGGTTGAGAACTGCTGCACTAGAGGGTCTTCAAGGGGCAGTAAATAACACATGGAGCTGTCATCTCTTATGAGCAATGCTTTCTTTTGGAAAACCTCCTGAAGAACCTACCTGAGGCTGTTTTACACTAACTTGATGTTTTGGGGGAGTTTTTGAGACAGTCTCACTCTATGGTCCCAGCTAGGGTGCAGTGTTCTTACAGCAACCTCAAGCTCCTGAGTTCAAGTGATTCTCTTGCCCCAGTTTCTCAAGTAGCTGGAACTACACACACCTGCCACAAAACCCGGTTAGATTTTTCTATTTTTAGCAGTGACAGGGTCTCACTCTTGAACTCCTGACCTCAAATGATCCTCCTGACCCTTAACTTGTTTTTTTAAGGAAGGAACACTCTAACATAACAATTAAAAGCATAGTAAATACTAGGCCACCATTATACAATATATATATGTAAAAGAATTTAACTTACATCGTCTAAATCTACTAAAATAAAATAATACGAGGCAATAGGAATGTTTCAGCTCCATCATAAGCTTATGGGACAGCTACCATATATGCAGTCTGCACTGATACATTATGTGGTTGCACGACTAGACAGACTGAGCCAGACATAAAGCCTCTGCTCTTTGTCAACGATGCTATACCACTTCAACTTCCGTGGTTCTCAATGTTTGGGTATTCTCCTCTTACATTTTCTGAGTTCTACAAATAAAATTTCTTATAGTTCATACTTTTTCAAGTTCTTAGTTACCTTCTCCATGGTGGTCCAGGCCTGACGTAATGGTGTTGTGAAACAGTTAGGGAGTGGCCCCCCTTCCCTGCAGATATTGGATTCAATTTCTAATCGTACAACATCATCAAATCCAAGAGGATGTGTGGCTTGGAGGGAAAAGTACCTATGGTGGAAAGATAGCTGAAGTAAAACCAAACTCCATAGCAAGTACAAGCAACTTTTGGCACCTACTGCAGAGAATCTCATATGGGGTTACTTTACTTAGTCTGCAGAGCTAAACCACAGAGCTGAGTGATAATAGCCCTGCTCTAATCTGTATTTATTCCCAAAGATACCTGGGTCAACTTGCTACCTCCCTATCTGCCTGCCAACCATCCTTAGTTCTTGCCCAGCCAGCTCTGCTGTTCAGAGTTGTGAGAGTCACAATACAGTGCAGGCATATTTAATGGGCATCTATCCTCTGGTCAGGACTCAGTACAAAGAAATGAATTTACGAAAAATAATACATGGTCATTTCCCCCTAAGATAGCAGAAAAGATCAACGCCCAAGAGACAATCACAACCTAACACATGACAATGAGGCACAAGAAATAAACACAGAGGAATTCAGAACAAAATGGCACAGAGGATGGAATGGATGGAGTCAATGCATTTGTGTAGCATTAATAGGACTTGCTGATGATTTGGTGTGCAAAGAAAATGGAGTGATTAGTACTGATGATTCAAAGAACTCTAACTTGAAGGGATACACTGTAGCTGAAGGGATACACTGTAGCTGTTCTGATAAGCTGGACAGGACAGTGGGAGGATTCACGTGTGCTTTCCTCTCCGCACTCTAGGGGCCTCAATCTCCTGTCTGTGACAGAAATACAGAAAGGTTGATGGTGTATGATTGTGATGATGCAGTCATAAGATACAAAAACAAACAAGGATTTATAAAGTCAAGTTGGGCATAAAGAACTTGGCAAAAATAATAGTGCCAGTGGGATGTCATATAGAAATCTTCATTTAAAAATGGCTCCCAATGTGAAAACAGGATCGAGAAAACACGGTCTCTGCTCTGCTGGTTACTGAGCTCCAGCCAGGACCCTCATAGTGCTATTGTTTTGTTCCACATTAAAGAAAACTTTTTTTTTTTTTAAGGCAGTCTTACTCTGGTGCCCTGGGAAGAGTGCTGTGGCATCATCATAACTTATAGCAACTTCAAACTCTTAGGCTCAGGTGAGCCTATTGCCTCAGCCTCCCAAGTAGCTGGGACTACATGTGCCTGCCACAACATCCAGCTAGATTTTTCTATTTTTAGTAGAGAGGGATCTCCGCCTTGCTCAGGCTAGTCTCTGAATTCGTGAGCTCAAGAGATCCACCTGTTTTGACCTCCCAGAGTGCCAGGATTACAGGCATAAGCCACCTCACCTGAACTAAATTAGTATTTTCATAACAAAAAGTGAGTCTCCCATATTGTAATGAGTAAGTTGGTAAATACTCCTCCATGATTTGAATTTTCAGACCAAATTCTTAAACGTTCACTCTTGATATTTGAACATCCATATAGTCACAAGTATACGATACCACTAAATGTAACATTAAAGGATTGCATTCCAGTCCAAATTCTGCCACTAACTTGTCCTGTGACTTTGAGAAAATCCTTACCTCTCTGCCTTTATCTGTAAAATGGGGAAGTCAGACTAGAATGCTAATCTGGCTATTCATCAGAATTACCTGGCATGTCTTCTAAAAATAAAACTCCTGGGTCATCTTTCAAACAGCTGAATCAGAATCTCTTAAGGGAGAACTGGAAATCTATTTTTAACAGGCTGCGAAGTGATTCTGTTGCAGATAGCCCGGCACGCACCTGCAGATGATGTTCAGGGCCACTGGCCTAGATGATTAGCTCTCTTTCAACCCTAACATCCCATGGATTTTTCTCCATTCTCAAGTTACTCCCTTACCACTTGCTTGTGGATCCAAACAACAAAATACTATTCTTTCCCCGCCCCCCTCCTCTTCCTCCTGTAGTGATTCTCTTGCCCCCCACGTAGCTGGGATCACAAGGTCCAGCTGTTTTTTTTTTTTTCTGTTGTTGTTGTAGAGACAGGGTCTCACTCTGGCTCACTCTACCTCCTGCTGTCTTCCGCTGGTCTCACACTCTGTTGAGCTCAGGGGATCCACCCACCTCGGCTTCCCACAGCACTGGGACAACAGGCATGAATCACCACACCCGGCCCAAAATACTATTCTTTACAGAGTATGGGAAGTTAAATTAAAAAGTACTACTCTTTATAGAGCTGGCTGCAGTAGTGTCACTTGCCTAAACAGATGTTTTCAATTCTGTTCCCTGTAAGATTTTTTAACATTTTTAGTAAAAACTAATGAAAAACTGTTAACGTAATTCATTTAGTAATGTGGCCAAGCAGATTTGCACCAGAAAATAGGATACACCCATACACAGATATTTAAGGCCCTTTATAATCTATTCCAATTAGTTTCATCTTCTCTTATATTCCCCACAACTTCCATTATCCAAATTCAAGTTTCTTGAAATTACCTCATTCCCCAAGTTACTAATGCCTTTGCCTACAATATTCTTTCTTGCCTTCTCTGACTAGCAAAATTCAATTCATTCTTCAGGATCCAAGTCAAATCTCTCCCCTGGGAAATCCTCACTAAACACCACATTGCCATCCTGCTTGACACACACATACATACCCCTCCCCTTCCCCCAGCAGACAAGAACGCACCAAGTTTATAGACACCATGCTCCCTGTGAGCTCCTTGACAGCAAAGACAGTTTATTCATCTTAACTTACACAGTGTGTACCGAATCCTCTAACTATCTGAGTGATGAAACATCTGTCAATAAAACTCACTTGTCATAGAGAATCATGGCGTCACTCTGGGCCTCCTGCCCATCATATTGGCCTTTTTTGGCAGCAAGCTGAGACTGGAAGTTATCTGCTGCCAACCAGAACTGTAAGATATTCACTGCATCCTCCTTTTCCATGTACTAAGAAGGAAAGACACAAAAGGGAAAATAAGACTCTAAGCAGATTTTTCTCACGATTTCTAATCTATAAAGCTCCAAGTATTCAACTATAGGACACAAGCAAAAAGTGATCCACTTCTTCAGTCAGCAGGTTGTTACACTCGTTTAAGAATGAAAAGTTTTAAGTACTTTATAGAAAAAAAATGCACAATTGACCACAAAAACCCAACACACAGTTGGACGTAAACTCTGGTAATCTAGAGTAAAAATTACACTAAACTGGATTACTAGTTCCTCACCAGGAAACATACAAAGAGGAAACGCACCACACCAAATTTTTTACACTGATCATTCTCACCATTCCATAAGGAAAAGTAACCTACACAAATTATTGATTTAATTTACCAAGAAAGGAAGTGAAACAAACAAATCAACTGTATTCTTGTGAAGAGGCAGAATCCAAGGGTACGAGTCACTTCACTGCTCTTCTTTACTTAGCAGTCACAGTCATTTGCTTTACAACCAAAGACTCTCACTGGCTGAAGCCTAACAGACAGCATTCTACTGAATGCTGAAGAGATAAGCAGACTCATTGTCTGCTGCAAATCCTTCACTTGGCAATCCTGTCAAGTAGCTAAATTTAAAATAATGAGAATAGAGAAAAAATATTTACTATTTTCTTTCTTCTCAAGTCTGGTCTGAAAACATTTGTACACTGGAATCAAGTACAAATTCTATGGTTTTAAAATAACTCCAAACAATTAAAAATATGCATTCTCTTATAAGCACTATGTTTTTCAAAATGAATTATTTTTGCACTGAATTTTCATGTTCTCTTTAATCTGTCATTAACATACTCCTGCCATTAGAAATAACTTAAAACAATAATAAATCCTTTTAGAAATTATTCATCTCTTCTGTGTTATTTGCTATAGACAAGGCCCCAGCATTTATAGTTTAAAGGCTGGAATGCTCTAATTAAAGAGTGTGAAAGGAAATGTAGACTTTACCTCAGAGAAATAAAAGAGGGCTGACTCACAGAAGAGAATGTCAGCCAGGTAAACAGTTCCACTGGTCAGCACTTCAATCTGGTATTTACAGAAATGGTGACTTCGCAGAAACTCACTAAAGTGCCTGCACATGGACAAAAAGGGAAAATTTGAGGGAGCAACCATGGAAAGAGTTTACGTGGGAAAAATACAATCTTTCCATGCTGTCTCTGTTATGGCTTAAAGGCCTAGGTCAACACTACCTTACTTCCCACGGTGTTTCTGATTGCTTTCCCTGTATGTAACCTCCTAGTGACTTTGTACCTCTTCTCTGACATTTAATATATACCACCTCATATTACAGTAACTAAAGAACATGCCCTATTTCTTTTATTTAGGCTCTAACTTCCTTTAAGATAGGTCCTATACCTGTGCCTTGGACAGAGTATCCTTTTTAATAAAGGTCAAATGAAAGTGTGAATACTTAGCCTTTTTTTTAAGGGTATGCAACAGTAATTAATCTAAAAAACTCCAGAAGCAGTTTCAAGGAATAGATATGGATTTAGTTACAGTATTCATTAAGCTGAAAACATGAATTAACAAATTAGGATATCTACCTGAAGACATGCATTATTTAAATAATTAAGTCAACTATAATCCTAACAATCACTACAGTCTTATTCACCCCCAAAGGATTTAGCAACTACAAACAAATTCTTTTAACTTAGGAAAATTAACATTACAAATGAAAATACTTTTATTTTTAAATGAGTTCACATAATTCATATTTAAAAGAAACTATTAACTGAGACAGTTACTCTTATATGATCTTATAAATATTCAAAATATTTAAATCCTCAAAGATACTTTGCTTTTAGTTGAGTGAAGCCCATTCATAACACTGAACTCAAATTCCCAAGAATGCAAAATTTGAAAATATGAAACTAACTTACTCTTGTTCCATTGCACTAAAGACTATGGACTGTGCCAAAACAAAACAGTTGGGATCTACCTGTCCATCTTCTCCACAAATCTTTGCTGTAAAAGAAATAGTAATTAAATTTCTGCTAAATTCAAACTATACACATTAGTGAATCAAATTAGGAGATAATAGTGAAGGGATATAAACTAGAAAGTTTTCCATAGAACTAAAAGAAAATACAACAGCTGATCTTGAGGTTATAAAGTCCTTTAGAACATATAGGCAAAGGCAGAAATCAAGAATTAACAACATAAAATTAATTTCTATAACATTAAAAATACCCCAGAACAAAAGAAAAAGGCAAGCAGAAAAAAAAAATGCAGCATGTATGATAGTTAAAAGATTACTGTCCTTAAAATACCAGAAGTTCTTACAAACTATTATACCATCCTTAAAATACCAGAAGTTCTTACAAACTATTAAGAAATGTCCTAAAAGAAAAATAAGCAAAGGACCTTTCAAACATAACCCACAGAGATGAAACATAAAATGTCCAAGATGAAAAGATACATATGGGCCAAGTGCGGTGGCTCACGCCTATAATCCTAGCACTTTGGGAGGCTGAGGTGGGTGAACTGCTTGAGCTCATGAGTTGGAGACCAGCCTGAGCAAAAATTGAGACCCCTGCCTCTACTAAAAATAGAAAAACTGAGGCAAAAGGATTGCCGGAGCCCAAGATTTGGATCTTGATGTGAGCTATGACGATACGTCACTCTACCAGGGCAATAGCTTGAGACTCTTTGTTAAAAAAAAAAAAAAAAAAGATACATAAGCTCACTAGTAATCAAATAAAATAGATTAGAGTAAGGAGGTACCTTTTGTCTAGTCAACTGGCACAGCTGTTTAAATAATACATACGGGTAATTGTTTAATAATACCAAGCCTGTTGAGGCATTTGTATTGATTAATAAAACTGAATAGTTTATAATTCTTTTTTTTTTTTTTAAAGGCAAAGTTTCACTATATTGCCCTTGGTAGATAGAGTGCCTGGTGACACAGCTCATGGCACCCTCAAACTCTTGGGCTAAAGTGATTTTCTTGTGTCGGCCTATCAAATAGCTGGGACTACAGGTGACCACCACAATGCTTGGTATTTTGTTGGTTTGCTTGCTTGGCGGGCCCAGGCTGAGAAAGAACCTGCCAGCTCCCGTGCATGTGGCTGATGCCCTAGCCATTGAACTACAGGTGCTGAGCCACACTTCCTGATTTCTAAACATTCTTACTCTGTAAACTTTTATCTTCTTAAATAAACTTTGTTTCATGCTTACTTTAAAAAATAGTAATAATAATACCAAGCCTGAGCAAGGGCACTGGGAAAATGGACACAATAAACTGGTACAACTGCTCTGGAGAGCAATCTGAATTTCTAACATAGCTTTAAAAACAACCTCTTTCAATCAGTAATTCTACTTCTAGAATTATAACCTAAAGAATTATGGATTTGTGAAAAGATTTATCTATAAAAAGTACTATCAAAATACTATTGGTAGAAATTTTAAAACATAAAGTAATTAAGATGATCACACTGGGCTGCCAAATCCATTCAGTTCCGTCTTCATCTCACTTATCACCATTACTTAGTATCTTTGATCAGTCCCTCCTAACAACGTTGTTCTCTCCCAGCGTCCAAAAAAAAAAAAAAACTCTCTTGACACATGGTTGCCCTGAGAAGCCTTCTCAGTGGCTGTCACTTCTAACTCTGCTTTGCCTGTTCCTCCTCATCTGCCGGACTGTGAGGCAGACACACCCTAGGACATCCCTGTGTGTCTGGTCTCCCTCATTGCATTCGCTCCTACGGTTATGTTATCCAGTCTCATCATTCTAAATCCATATGCTGATGCCTTCCAAACGTGCATCTCCAACCTGGGAGCTCTGTCATGAAATACTAATGCCAGGTGTCCAACTGCCTACTTGACATTCAACCATTTGGATATCTAAAACTAAACCCTGATTTTCCCTGTAAGCCATTACTACCACAGTCTTTCTCATCTTATAAATACCAACCCTACTATTTCAAGGTACTCAGTTTTTAAAAAAAATGGAGTCATACTTGATTCCTCTTTTTCCTCACACCACTCATTTCCAAACCATCAGCAAATTTTGTCACCTGTACCTTCAAATTATTTTTTAAATTTCGCCACTTTAAGAATCTGTGGAAGATAGAAGTGGCAGTAAATACATAGTTTCTGGATCATTCTGAACCCTCATATAAGAACAGAGTACTCAAATAGCAGTATCAAAACCCCCAAGAGTAACATTTATAGCCGAACTAGGAAGGTTGAGATACATGGTAACAGCGAAAGTAAAGTCTCCTTTGAACAAAACTCACTTGAAGTTTAGCTCTATTAAAATACTCCAATAGCAAGAAGGGACAAATAATTAGGGCAGGATTCAAAAGAATGAGGCTCAAAGAGGAAAAGTTGTAGCAGTCTGTATTGCCTATGGCTGAGAGGAGTGAGTTATAAGTAGCTCAATAATGGTACACCTTGGTGAAAAGGGGATGGGGAGGGATTTAGCTCTCATAACAAGCATGAGAGAGCTTGAGAGATGAGAGCGTTGGTGAATTGGCAGTCTCTACACCTGCGGCCTTGAGAGGCACGAGATTAGCCTTATATTAGGCTGGCGGAGCAGGCAGTCGGGAGCGCACATTCTACCAGGGACCCGCTTACTCTCACTCTGTCGCTTCTCCTGCCTGCAGAATGCCAGCACGGCATCCCTCTGCTGAAGATCACCAAGCTCTGCTAAAGACTAAGGTCTATTCTAAGACTACTTCACCCTCAAAGATTCTCTCTCCTTGCTAAGGTAAATAGCCCTCAGGCACTTAAGAGCAATTGTTCCTGAGCAAGGTAGCATAGCATCTGCCACTGGAACCTAGATAAGCCAGGGCCAGAGACCAACCAGTCCTGGACCATGACCAGTGGCAATGATGAAAAGTAACTTTCTTAAAGACATAAGTGTAATTAATGTTCCAAAATGCATAATAATAGACACTAGGATAGAAATTCTCTCAGATCCCTTGTTAATAAATGTCATCAACTTGATCCTGCCCTCATGGGATTGCATCATTTATTTGATTGAGTTTAAGTAGAGAAAAAAAGAAGTGCAGTGACATCTCATTTTTAAATGTTTTATTTGACTCAAAACTCTTTGCCTCCTTTTTTCCTTACCCTAGACAGCTTTGTTATCAACTGGTACAGATTCCCAAAGGAATCAGTAGCCAACCAATGCCTCAAATAACCAAATCCTAATCAGAACTCCCCAGTTGCATTACAATGAAAAGTTGGTCTAGGCAAGTCCGCAAGATGATAGCAGCAAATTCCCACATAAAAATAAAGCAACTACATAGAAAAAGACCAAAATCCTATAGAAACATCTGTTAATAAAAGCTAAGTGAAAAGGTATCTCCACCCCTACCACCCAAATAGGCAGATGGGAATAACCCATCTGCTTATGTGTCATAGGGGCCTGTGTGGGATACGGGAAAATGTGGACAGCATCTGATGGACCCCCAAATAGTTAACAGGTGTTCACTGGAAAGTATCATGGTCCAATTTAAGAACATAGCTGAGTCTAGAAGGGGTCTTGCTGTGTGCAATAATGAGTGTATAAGAAGTTTCTACAGTAGGGCCTGAAGAAGTCCCACACTGGCATGCATCTGCTAGGGGTGAAATAACATGCTTTATTTCATACATTTTTGATGAATAAAAATGCAAAACTTAGTACTTAGTTTTGTAAAAATACAAAACTTAGAACTTGTGGGAATATACTAAATATTTGTTAAATGAATAAATGAACCACTTTTATCTGTGAAGAAAGGTCCACTTAAAGTCTTCCTGTCAAAACACAGTAAAAGCTTTCACATTTACATTTTATTAGGACCTACAGAGAACTATATTGTTGACTGAGTATACATATACAAGTAAATGAGTATATAATGGAAATAATTCCCTGAGATGTTTGTTTGCCTTTATCACTCTGAAATGCTTTGATTTTTCTCTTCTAGTAAACTCTCTGTGGCAGGTAGGTGAGGATGTAAGACAAGGCTGGTCCCACGATGCAGTATGAAAGACACTGCTCTATATATAGAGCACAGGAGAAAAGATGCAGGAGTCTAATTTCAAATCCGGACTCTGCTAGAGTTGTGCTACCTTGGACAAAAGTGTTTCAGTTTCCTTAATTATAAAATAGTAACTGTATTTACCTTATAAAGTTTTTTAGAAAACTAAGTGAGTTTATCCTTCGGAAGTGCTTAGAATATTGTCTGGGACATAGTGAAAGTTCAATAAATGTGTGCTACTTATTATTCTTGCTGTTATTCGGGTCAAAGTCAAACAATGTGGGTCCTACATATAAAAGAGAAACTTTTTAAGTGAGCTACAATTACCAGTAGCACCTCCATAGTCGACCACCTCCCTACATTAACTGTCTCTTTGAGTTGACCCAATTTTCATAGACCAGGCTGTACCACATGTGCCAGTTCTGCTGGCCTACTTCCCTATGTTGACCACCTCTGTGTGTCAAACAGTTGGTTATAGTACCTTGGGTAGTCAATCTAAAGAGGTTCTACTATTCTGAAAGTATTCTGAAAACAGACTAGGAAGGGAACTGTTATATTCATGTTCATAAAAAATTATCTTAATCAATAACCAGGAATACTTTTTTTGGCCGTAACTTCTAGCACTGCTTACCTATAATGTCATTTCTCATTGCTTCTGTAATTGGTATTGGTTTAGCAGCATCTGGTGATATATATTTGGTAAAAGTATTCACTGCATCTTGTTCTATACCTGCAAGGGAAAAAGGGGACATCTTCAAAAATCAAAAAGCAACTTTGTCCCACAGTAATGAACTACATTCACGAATAGCAGAGTTTTATTTGCTGTGAGCGCTTATATAAAATGAGTTGCCATAGTGAAATTGCTTTTTCACTGGTTTGTGGAACACAAGAGGAATCTGTGAATTCTCCCCTCCACTCCCTTTATGAACTAACAAGCTCCATAACAGCTATAGTTTATGTTCTCTGTCCTTGGCTCTTCTCCAAAGTCCCAACTTAAAGAATTTGCATGGTAATATAATAGCAGGAATACAAAAGCTATTTATAAATCTACATTTAAAATATTTTACAAAATTACTGCACATACATGATGAATATATTCATTGGCTCTTCAAAAGCTCTAGAAGATTAAAACAATGAGGCTCAAGCCTTTTAGTCTTGGGACTTCTTTGCTATCTTAAAAATTACTGAGGGTCCTAAAGACCTTCAGTTTATGTCTAGTTGCATTATAGATATTAAGGTATTAGAAATTTAAATGAGAAGAAATTATTGATTCAGTTAATTAAAATTAACAAGAGCACATCTTTACACGTCAAGATAAACTTTTTTTAATGAAAAGTACCTACTTTTCAAAATGAAAAAAATCAGTAAGAAGAGGACGTTGTTTTCTATTTTTGCAACTCTTACATCTGTTTCAGTAGCAAACCACTGGATTCTGACATCTGCTTTGACATTCACTCACATGCTGTGCTGTTTTAGGTTGAAGTATGTATTAAGAAAATCTGGCCTCCCAGACATATAGCTGGGAGAAGCAGTATTTTTATTTTTTTATTTTTATTTTATTTTATTTTTTGAGAAGCAGTATTTTAAAAGCTTTTTGAGATAACTGTGGATATGACACCAAAACTTCACAAGAGGCAGTTTCTTAAAGGTCAGTTAGAATGTAGAATCTCAAACCATATATTATAACTTTGTATATTGTTACATTACTATTCATTACTCTATCTCCCATGCTTAATGGATCTTTTACTCATGAATGATTTTATAACATCATATACTTTTCATGCTGGGAAATATCAGCACCCTGACTTACACAGATGTTTCTATGTTGATACATCTCATCAAAAAATTAAAAAACAAAACACCACCCTAATGCCACCAACAATCTTATCAGAACACTTTTTAAAGATGTCAATATACATGGTGGTAGAGAGAAGTTTCCAAAAGTCTAATTTTTCACTAGAAAAGTTTGAAATTTAAATTTTATCACTGGACAACAAATACTGTCAACTTCCTTGAAGTTATAGGCTCATTCATTCATTTCCAAAAAATGTCTGCCAAATATTCAAATAAGCAGAGTTTATTGATTAGTCAAAATGATGTTACTAGAAAAGCAGGCTGTGAACGGTGTTTCACTTTGTGACTCAGCACTGTGGGAGGCCAAGGCAGAGGATCACTGGAGCTATGAAGCTCTAGACCAGCCTGAGCAAGAGTGAGATCTCTACTAAAAGCAGAAAAATTAGCCAGGCACGGTGGCGCAAACATGTAATCCCAGTTACTTGAGAAGCTGAGGCAGAAGAATCACTTGAGCCCCTGAGTTTGAGGTTGCTGTGAGCTATGATGGTGCCACTGCACTCTACCAAGGGCAAAAGAATGAGACTCTACCTCAAAAAAATAATACAAAATGAAATAAAATAATTAAAAAGCAGCCCAGGGAGCTCACTATCAACTGCACGCATGATTTTCTTTGAGACAACAACTATACCTCAGCATGTAGAAGTACTTTATGCATAATTCCCACTTGATCACACATATTAAGGAGTCGTGTACTCAAAACTTTAGATCTAATAAAATTAATTATCGCTCAAAAAACATCCTTAAGTAAAGCCAGCATTTATCTTTACTAGATATGTGACAACAAACAATACAATGAGCACTAGCATATCTGCTCCAACATCAGGTTCTCCCCACTCCTGCTTCTGCACTGTGGTTACAAACATCAACAAGTTAAAAAGACACCACCTTAGAATTACTATGAAACAGTTCTGACTTCATAGACCCTCTTGAAAAAGTATAAGACAAAAAAAAAAGTATAAGACAACCACATTCTGGGATAACAAAGTAGATTATTATCCCCATTTTTACAGAAAACAAAATTTATGTACAAAAAAGTAAAATACCTATTTGAGTCAAGAAAGTGTGGGTGTGGAATATAAGTATAGGGTTTCTGTATGTGATTGAAGTTGAGTTGTTATAAGTACGAACTGTTAGGTTTGTTAGAATGGTAGCCACAAAGGAAATATCTAGAAGACAGATGAAAGAAAATAAGAAAGGAATCAAAGCATATCACCATGAAAAGAATATCAACAAAACACAAAGGAAGTCAGCAAACGGGAGAAAAAAGAGCTACAAGACAGAAAACAATTGACAAAATGACAATAATAAGTCCTATCCTATCAATAATTACACTAAATGTAACTGAATTAAACTCCCTGATCAAAAGACAGAACAGCTGAAAGTATAAAAGAATAAGACCTAACTATATACTATAAGAGACATAAATCCTTCAGATTTTAAGGACACACACAGGCTGAAAGTGATAGGATTACAAATAATAACTAAGAGAATTACATATATATCAGAAAAAACTGATTTTAACTCAAAAACTATCACAAGACAAAACAAGAACATGACATAATGATAAAGTTCACTCCATCAGGAAGATGTAACAATAGGCACCCAACATCAGAGCACCTAAATGTATAAAGCAAACACTGACAGAACTGAGAGGAGGAATAAGCAGCAATACAATAAGAGTAGGAAATCTCAAGATCCCACTTTGAATAATGAATAGAACCACCAGACAGAAAATCACTACAGAACAAAGAATATCACAGACCAAACAGGGAAAGGATGCTGACTCCCACCAGTGATATCCAACACAGTACCAGCGAGTATCAGGAACAAGGGAAGGATGCTGATTCTTACCAGTGATATTCAACACAGTACTAGCTAGCCAAGGAAACAAGACAAGGGAAAAAAAAACCTGAAAGGCATCCAAACTTGGGAAGGAAAAAGTGAAGTTGGCTGTGTTAGCAGAGATGATTTTATATGTAGAAAACCCTAAAGACTACCAGAAAAAGTTGTTATAAGTAATAAATCCCATAAAGGTTCATAATATAAAATAAACACAGAGAAATCAGCTGCTATACTCTAACAATGAACTATCTGAAAAGGAAATTACAAAAATTCCATTACAATAGCATCAAAGAGAATAAAATACTTAAGAATACATTTAACCAAAGAGGTAAAAAATTTATACACCAAAAACCATAAAACATTGATGCATGAAATTTTACTACACTTGATCTTAGCCAAAGGGCTGAGAAGCGATGATGAAAACAACATTTTCTTTTTTTTGAGACAGAGTTGCCCTTGGTAGAGAGCTGTGGGGTCACAGCTCACAGCAACCACAAACTCTTGGGCTTAAGCGATTCTCTTGCCTTAGCCTCCCAAGTAGTTGGGATTATTGGTGCCTGCCACAGTGCTGGCTATTTTTTTTTTTTTCAGTTGTCGTTGTTTAGCAAGGCTGGGCCAGGTTTGAACCTGCCAGCCCCAGTGTAAGTAGCTGGCACTCTAACCACTGAGTTAAGGGTACTGAGGCAATGATGATGAAAAAAATTTTAAAAGACAGAAATAAATGTAAAGACACGTGTGTTCATGGATTAGAACACTTAATATTTTTAAAATGTCCATACTACCCTAAGTGATTTGTGCATTCAATGCAATCTTTATCAAAATTCTACTGGCAGTTTTTACATAATTCTAAAATTCCTATGGCCCCACAAAGGACTCTGAATAGCCAATTTTTTTTTTTTTTTGAGACGGAGCCTCAAGCTATCCCCCTGGGTAGAGTGCCATGGCATCACAGCTCACAGCAACCTCCAACTCCTAGGCTCAAGCGAGTCTCCCACCTCAGCCTCCCAAGTAGCTGGGACCACAGGCGCCCGCCACAACGCCCGGCCATTTTTTTTTTGGTTGCAGCCATCGTTGTTGTTTGGTGGGCCCAAGCTGGGGATTTGAACCTGCCACCTTAGGTATACGTGGCTGGTGCCTTAGCCAATTGAGCCACAGGCGCCGAGCCATGAATAGCCAATCTTGAGGGAAAAATAACAAAGCTAGAGGGATCATGTGTCCCAATTTTAAAACATGCCACAAAGCTACAATAATTAAAACAGTATGATATACACGTAAAGATAGACAAATAGACCAATGGATTAGAATAAAGAACCCAAAAATAACTCATGCTTATACTGTTAATTAATCTTTAATAAGAGCACCAAGAATACATGATAAAGGATAGCATCTTCAACAAACGGTGCTGGAAAATCTGAAACTCCACATGGAAAAGAATGAAACTGGACCTGTATTTTATACTAGACATAAAAACCAATCTAAAATGGTTTAAAGACTTAAACGTAAGACTTGGAACTGTAAAACTCCTAGGAAAAAAACATAAGGGGAAAATTTCATGACACTGATCTTGGCAACAATTTCTTGAATGTGACATTAAATATACGGGCAACAGGTCAGGTATGGTGGCTTATGCCTATAATCCTAGTACCCTGGAAAGCTGAGGTGGGTGGACTACTTGAGCTCAAGAGTTTGAAACCAGCCTGAGCAAAAGTGAGACCCCTGTCTCTATTAAAAAAAAAGAAAAACTGAGGCAAGAGGATTGCTTGAGGCCAAGAGTTGGGGGTTGCTGTGAGCTATGACACCCCAGAACTCTACCCAGGGTGAAGTTTGAGACTCTGTCTCCAAAAAAGAAATAAAATAAAATACGGGCAACAAAAGCAAAAATAGTGGGACTATATCAAACTAAAGGTTCCTCCAGAACAAAGGAAACAACCGAAAGAGTGAATAGCAACCTATAGAATGGGAGAAAATATTTGAAAACTATGTATTTGTAAAGGATTAACATCCAAAAAATATATGGAAACTCTACTACTTACTAGCAAAAAACCCCAAACAACTCAATATAAAACAGGCAAAGGGTTGGAGTAGACATTTTTTGAAAAGATGACAAACAAATGTCATCTGAGAGAAGATGTATATGAAAAGATGCTTAACATTAGTAATTATCAGTGAAACACAAATCAAAACCACAAAGAGAGATCATCTCTCACTTGTTGGGAAAGCCATTATCAAAAAATAAAAAATAATTAAGTGTCAGTGAAGATTTAGAAAGAAACTGGAGCCCTTGTATACTGTGGTGAGAATGTAAAATGGTGAAGCTATTTGGAAAACAGTATGGAGTTTCCCCTCAAAATTATAGGAAAGTATTTGAGAAAGTGTCTAATAATGTCCATATCAACCAGACAGAAAATGAGTATAGAACAACAGAATGACCAGGTATAACCATCACTGCACAACTAACCACATTCATACTCTCCTTATTTTAAATACTTGATATATGTGATATCATGCAACATTTGCCCTATTTGTCCTAGCTTATTTCTCTTAGCATAATGTCCTCAAGATTCATCCATGTTGTGTGTGGCAGGATTTCCTTCCTTTTTAATGGCTAAGTAATATTCCATTATACATACAGACCATGTTTTTTATTCATCCATTCATCCTTCAGTGGAAATTTAGGTTGTTTTCATAGCTTAGCTATTGTGAATAATGCAGACATGAATATAGGTGTGTAAATATCTCTTAAAGATTCTAATTTCAAAGCTTTTGGATAAATATCCAAAAGTAGAATTGCTGGGTTACTGTGACCAGCCTTGGCAAGAGCAAGACCATCTCTACCAAAAATAGCAATTAGCTGGGCATTGTGGCAGATACCTGTAGTCTCAGTTACTTGGGAGACTTGAGCCCAGGAGTTTGAGGTTGCAGTAAACTAAGATGACATCACTGCACTCTACTGTAAGTGGCACTGCAAGACTCTGTCTCTGTCACCCCCCCCCCAAAAAGAAAGCAGATTTCATGTATCTGTTCTTACTCACAATAAATCAACCAACCAATCAATTAGTTGATTGGCCAAGGAGAATTCAAAGAGGGGTTTAGAGAAATGTTGGTCAAAGGCTAGAAAATTTCAATCAAATAAGAGTCTTAAGTTCAGAAGATCTATTGTACAACATGGTGACTCCAGTTAAAAACAATGTATTGTATACTTGAAAACTGCTAAGAGAGTAGATTTTAAATTCTCTCACCATAAACATATGATAAATACGTAAGGTAATATATATGTTAATTAGCTTGATTTAGCTCTTCCATAATGTACATACATATATCAAAACATCATTTTGTAAACATATATACAATTTTTATTTGTCAATTAAAAAATGTATTCTTGTTATTTAAAAAGAAAGAATTCATAAGGAAAAAGAAAATAAAGTACCAAGGTCAGGACCAAATAAAGCTCAAGTCTGGCTTCGCAGCCAGTATTATCCACAAGATACAAAGAAATACTTTGGGGAAAAGAAATGCTTTTGAGAAGGGAAGTTGTGCTTATTTGTGAATTAATCCTGTCTATCACTAGGCCTTGATGAAAGATATCACTTGTGAAGATTTGGGGGGACTGTTTTACCTTTTCCCAGATCTGTAACAATCCAAGCTAATTCCATTCTTTCAGCAAACATTTACTCTAGCAGTGGTTCTCAATCTTCCTAATGCTGCAATGTATTTTCATTGTTAAAAAGGGGCAGTGAGCAGAAGTTGACAACAGCACAGCTACTGTAAGGAAATTACCAAGCAAAACAAAAGCATTTACTCGGCAGAAAATGTCTGTCAAAAGCTTCATTATCAGGCTCGGCGCCTGTGGCTCAAGTGGCTAAGGCGCCAGTCACATACACCTAAGGTGGTAGGTTCGAACCCACCCCGGGCCACCAAAGAACAATGATGGCTGCAACCAAAACATAGCTAGGCGTTGTGGCGGGCACCTATGGTCCCAGCTACTTGGGAGGCGGAGGCAGGAGACTCGCTTTAGCCCAGTAGTTAGAGGTTGCTGTGAGCTATGATGCCATAGCACTCTACCCAGGGGGGACAGCTTGAGGCTTTGTCTCAAAAAAAAAAAAAAAAAAGGCTTTATTATCAGAAGTTGGGTAGTTCCTAAATGCTTGCTTTTCCATTAATCAAAAACAGCTGCCAATCTCACATATGCATAGTAAGAATTTAGGCAGATACTAATATATATTTATTTTCTGATGTATTAAACTTTGAAAGAAGCTTGGAGACTCTTAAATATTTCATTGAGAAACACAGTTTTCTGTGGTTCATTTAAGGATAAAAGGACATTAACACATTCTTAAATATTTTTTATAAATAATATCTTAAAAAATTTTTAACTCAAGGGGATTCTGGGAAGATGGCCGACTGGTAGCAACCCTGGTCAGAGGCTCCTGAGCAAAGGAAGAAAAACTGGTTGGAATCAGAATCTATGAAGCCAAAGACGGGGAGCTGAGCCCAGAAAGAAGTTTGGCAAGCTGTAAAT
>CAUYQV010029454.1:0-26897 GCA_963574575.1 Galagoides demidoff | reverse complement strand
AGACTTGCTTGAGCCCAGGAGTTGGAGGTTGCTGTGAGCAGTGAAGCCATAGCACTCTACCCAGGGTGACAGCTTGAGGCTCTATCTAAAAAAAAAAAAAAAGAAAGAGAAACAGAACACTGAGCTAGCCAAGAAAGAGTGCTACCTAGAGCATCACATAGCATACACGGCCACACAGAATCATGGGGGCCAGAAGCAGTACAGCCCACACTCTGGGAAACAGAGATTTCCTGCACTCCTGCACCAACTGTCCATGAGGGCCACTGCTGGGGTAGGAGCCCAGGGGCTAAGGCTGGGTCCGGGCTCAGTGGTCACCTGATGGGTCAAAAGGCCTGTTAGAGGGGCCAGTCCAGGCTCACAGCCAGAGAGGTAGCTCTGCTGTCGGGCCTGAGGGCTGAGCTTTCTGCCTGCTTGGTCCTGGGAACATGGGGCACAAAGGAGAAGAGGGGGTGGCATGGAAAGAACAAGGCTGAAGCTGCAGGGCTTGGCCCTAACAGAGGTAAGCTCCGACGGAGGGGGGTCTGCAGCCAGTCTCAGGCCACCTCTCCCACAGCCCAGGCCTACCATCCAGGTGCCAGGAGCAGTGGCCAGGCGAGGGCACAGGGGCCTGCTTTCAAACTTCCTTCAGACATTCTCCTGGAGTCCCGTCCCTACTTGGAGACCTCTGTCTTGGTAATTATGGGGTACCTAGAAAGAAGGGGGCTGTTTTGGTGGGGACTCTTTCATCTCTGACTTAAATTACACATCACGCGCTAACGTTAACTCTGATGTCTTCTAGAATCCGAGCGAGACATAAACATGCTCCCAGAAGCACAGAGTCTACATTCATTCCTGGGACCACCTTGACCAAATAAGAGGTGCCACCAAATCTATTTATAGTTTAAACATCTTTCAACTGTCTTCCTCTTAAAATCTATTGAGGTAGTTTCCACACAAACAAGGAAGAATGTCCAGCCTCAACCAACACTCGCTCTCTCGTTAGGGCTTCGTGTCTGGGGGCAGGCAGACACCAGTCTTTTCATTGGCATGGGGGCTAAGGAGAAAAAGTAATGAGCTCTGCACACAGCAATAAGGTGAATAGAGAAATGTAAATTAAGTAATAAAAGCCACCATCTAAAAATCTAGTACATCATTAAATTTAAAATAAAACCAATGTGAAGAGTGAGCAAGGTTGTGGTGAAACAGGAAAACTCACATACTGCTGGCAACAGGGGAAGTTGGTACAACCTTTGGGGAAAGTATGAGTGATTCCAAAGCCAGAAGGACACTGGCATCCTTTGACTCAGTAATCCCACTCTTACGAACTTATTCTGAGGAACTAATTCTAAAAGAAGAGAAAACATACACATAGACATTTATTGCAGGGACATCTACAGTGTCTAAAAACAACACGGCAAAAACTAGAAATATTCTAATGTTGAACAACAGAGAAGTAGCTACAAGAAATTAAAATTAACTACATGGCAAAAATATGGGAACATGAAGTACTGGAATAGTGTGACTTGAAGTGCTTTAAAAAATTTTACAACACTACTATAGAGTTGTTTGTGCATTTTTACAAAGAATGTATTAATCACTAAATAAGACAGAACTTTCTTCCCATCACTGATATTTATATTCCACACACATATAAAACACATACCATGTAAATACAAGTAAAGAGTCAACATGCTTCAAGAAACAGTGGTTTCCTCCCAAAATACGCTGGGCAACGACATGTTCCTCTTCTTGGTTACTTCACTGGCTGACCATCTTGGGCTCTGAGCCAGCAGCGAGTGAAATGCCTAGGTTCCCACAATGACTCCCAGGGTCTTATTTAAAGGGCAGGAGAACTGAGACCTCCCCACGGAGGGAATCCCGAGGAACAGCATACTGATCCCACCTGACCAGCTCTGACTGCTGTTCAGCGCCCCCTCTGCTGGCTTCCCTCTAGGTATGCTCATCACACGGACCCTCCCACTGCCTCCAGAGCCCCTTTCACTCTACAACTGGGTGGAATACCTAGCCTGTTCCTCACAGCACAGCAGGGTCCTCACAGTGAGCACACTGTACTGTGGATGGTCACCTGCCGTTTCTCAGACACTCTCCCCCTACTCTCAGAGCCTGAGACCAGGGCTTCTCATACACCTGCTTACAGGGCTGGACTATAAGGATCTACTCCCTGGCCCCTATCCCCTCCTGCAGGCACCCCCTTTCTCCCTGTGAGGTGATCAGGTCGGTGGTGCTCAGATCTGGGCATTTCTGCCTCTGGGCAGCCTGCCACCCAGGCTTACTTCCCAGCAGCAGGGGAGGAGGCAGGAGCAAAGGCTTGAGGCCTGTGTTCTCCTGGAGTTTCCCCAATAATGCAACTAGCATTTGAGGGTTGTTTCCATTTCTATCAACGGATGGTTGAGGATGGCTTTTCTTTCACAAACTATGGAAAACACCAAGCACTATACTGGGCTGGGCTGTTGAATACATCCAAGTGTCAAGTTCACATCAAAGATTCACGTACATATAAGGTAAAACAGGATAAAATTTTATATTGCAATTTTCTATATTCAAACCATTTTAGAGAATACGTTTTTTAGAAAAAAACTTAAAGAAATATGTCAGCAAAAGGCTGCCAATTGTCCTTACTTGGGAAAAAATATTCTTTACTCTGAGATTATTCTCTGCTTACACTGTCGGTGTTAAAACTTTCTTTCCTCCAGGAAATGATGATAGCTTCTTTTTTCTTTATTTGCCATTAAAAAAAAAAATTGGCAACCTTATCAGAGTCTCCAAAGTTTCTTTTTGAAGTTTCTCTTGCCCACGAAATCCAAAGTCTGGGACCCGCTGGCCTGAGATCACACGTGGTTCTCTGGCAGTTGCCAGACTTTGGGCTGGCACAGAGCGTGCCGGAGCTGGAAACCCCCAAGGGTGCTTCTGAGCAAGGAAAGTGAGGTGGCCAGGAGGAAGGCAGCTCTGTGTTGCTGCAGGCGGGGAGGAGCTTTCAAACTTAAAAAATATTTGGTGGTTGAGTAAGTAGGAATTTTAGTTTGGCACCAAAATCTCAAGCTTGAGTTCACATCTTCCTTCTTTCTGGGTCAGAGTTTGTGTCTTACTACAGGTTTGCTCCTCAGAGCCCGTCTCACCAACACCTCAGTCCCTGGTGCCACTCAGCAAAGCCCACTTCTGTACCTGCCTCAGGAGGCGTCTCAGCAGCTGCATAGGCTGCCAAGGGCTGCTGGGGAATCACCCACAGCGGCCAGACAGCCCTCCTCCAAACCCCAGGTTTCACTCTCAGGGGGCCTCAGCCTCCTCCAGTCTGGCCCCACAGACCCTCTCCCACCCCCTTTGGTGGTAGATCTTCCCCAAGAGCTGGCCACCACCCCAGCCCAGCTGCCTGTCCCTGTGGGGACCCTGCCTCCTAAGTGAATGGCCTCATGATCCTGCCTCTGCCTCCTTAGGTCTCTGCTCTTCCCTCCATGGCCTGCCATGGGACAAGGCCAGTCTGGGCACCTGCCCCCTCACATCATCCTTGCCCTGTCTTCTCTGTGTACCTCTAGTATCTCTCAACCATAGTTTTTCAAGATTTAAAAGGAACATTTTTTCCCCTGATTTAAAAAGGAAATTTATGTTCTGTCTTGAAAATACAGAAAAGTAGAATAAGAAGAATAACCAGTTGCAATCCCATCATTGTGAAATAACCACTCTCAGGATTTAGGTGTGTCCTTCATATAAACACGCACATCTATATGCACTGACCATATGCTGTCCCATGGTCCTGGTGTAATGCTCCACTGTGGGTGGCCCCCGGGAACTCCCGGGGCAGAGAAGTGGAAAGTGTCCAAGTCCAGGTAGGCATGCCCTGTGCAGGCTCTTCCTGACTGCTCACAGTCACGAGCCCTCCAAGAGCTCTGGGATCTCGAAATGGACGCCACGGTCCGTGCATCTGACCCATCAGTCTCTACCTTCAGTGCTTTGGGGGGAGTCCCAAAGTCAGCTCTCCACGCAGGAGGAAAAGCAGGAAAAGGAAAAGGACCAGCTGCCTCAGGTGGAGAGGATGAGAGAACAGAAGCCCCTCCCCGGCTCCCTGCAGACTCACTGTCGTGGTTAACAACGGACAAGACCCAAGCTGGCCAGCGCTGAGAGCCCACCACATGCCAAGCATCACGACACACAAAGGGTAGACACACTCAGGTAGAGATCTGTATCTATATAAATATGTATGAGGAAAACTATGGCACATTGAACCCTTGAACTCACAGACACAAATAAAATAGATTTAAGGAGAAGACCTGAGCAGGGAAGTTACTAGAAATAAGTGATGATGGCCACAGGCGCCTAAGGCTTGGGACACGCTGTACTATCTTACTGGCTCCTTCCAGCAGCTGTTCAATCTACACAGAGGTGAGGCCCAGGGAGGCGACCTAAGCCACGTGCCTGGTGGGTGGTGACTGGGATTAGGGCTGGGCCAGTCTGACGCCAGAGATGGCACCACTCACCAGCCCCCTGCCTCTCCGCCCTGTGGCTCTCACTCTGCCGACCTCTCTGCTGGTCTCATGTGCCCAGAGAAGAAAAAATCTGGGTGGTATGACACAGAGGGGCCTGAAGTAAAAACTTCTGAGGCCTCCCTTGTCAGAGTGATCCAGGAATGCCAGGTCTGGAGATTTCTGGGGACAGGGACCTGGGTGGCTTGTCAACTCCTGCCTTGCCAGGTCTGCTGTGTGTCAGCACAGGACATTATGACCCACCTTCTGTCCCAAACTTGTCTGAGGCAGGGTGAGTCCAGACAACGCATTGTTGGCCCTGAGGTCTGGCCTCAGCTCCCAGAAGGATCATCTTCCACCCCTTGTAAGGACAGAGCCGAGATGCAGGGGCAGGGCCCCAGCAGCTGACTACAGGGACAGACAGAAGGATCTGGTAAAGTAGGGATCCCAACCTTTTATACGACCAGATAAGAAGAGCTCAGACTCACTGAGGTGCAACTTAAGGCCAATGAGAGTGCTCTCTCCCCGCCAGTCATGGTGACCCCAATGCATTAATGACAAACTACGGAGAACGACTACCGTCAGCTAGCTCCTCGTATGTGTCACACCGAGCTCTGCTCCAGTTAGTGAGATTGATGCAGTCCTCGCAACCCCCGAAGTATTTCATGGACGTGGACCCTGAGACGTCATGATGCCTAAGGTGACGTGGCAAATGTGGAGCTGTGGACTCTGTCCTATAATGGGGACCTCCATGAGATGCTGCAGCTCTGCAGGGCTGACAACTGGCACCATGCTCTTTTCCACAATCAGAGCTGTGAGCTTGTCAGATGCCTACTCCCTGGGGGTGACACTGGGCCCAGGATAGCTCTGGTTTCTGCTTCTTGCACTGGCACCGTGATTATTGATGCCAATTCACCCTCTGTCTTCTGGACTCCTGGCTCCCTGGGTGCCTTCTCATTCTCACTGGCAGCTTGATGGCCAATCGTTCTTGATAAGCACTTATAGAAGGGAGCAGGATTTGGGGCTCGGCCTCCTGTCTCAACTCATGCCACCATGCGGAGCCACTCCCTTTCTCTCTGGCTCACTTTCCTCATCACTAAATGAGGGGGTTGGAACTTCCGGCTCTAAAATTCAAGGATGTTTGGATTCCAGACTAGTATATAATATCATACAAGCTGTTCCCACTGCCTGGGCAAGGACTCTTCATTCTTCCAGTCACGGTGTGGACACAGCATCCCTGCAGAGCCCGCCCACCCTCCTGACAGGGTTAGCTCTCCTATTTGAGGCTTCCATGGCCCCTCAGCCTCCTACTTTGTGACACTAGGTCACTTTGTAATTAAAAGACTCTAATCCTACTGATAGTAGTGGCTTCCATTCTCCGAGGGCCGTCTGTGAGCTCAACATATAGATTTCCTGGAATGTCATTATGGATGAGAGATCTGGGCTCAGGGAAACTAAACAACTTGTCCAGGGTCAAATAGCCACATCTATCCAGCCCCTTATCCTCTATGCCCCGCTCACGAAACACCTGCCCCCACTAGGTCATGAGTGCTGCAGGCTCAGGACCGTGCCCGCCTACTCACGTTGTCTGTCTCTGTGTCCAACAATCTCTGTTCCATCAAGACCTCATTCAATGAAAGGCAGGAAAAGATGTGTAAGTCAGAATCCTTTTGGTTGCAAGTGACAGAAACTCACCTGGCAGGAAGGACTTTAAAAGGGATAAAGACTGTAGGAATCCTGAAATGGCTCAGGAGACCAGCGGCTGTACCACACAACTGGGTGGCCCCAGGAACTGGTGGGATGGGGACCACAGCTGGTGTCCTGGTTCCTATTCACCTCATGCTCCCCACCCTCACTGCTGTCCCACTCATGGGGCCTAAATCAAGCCACCAGCAGCTGCAATGTCATATCCTCACACCTCAAGCAAGACAGAGCCTCTCTCCCTTGGCTTCAGAAAAACAAACCAGTCTAGGCAAGGACTCCAACTGGCCTAGCCTGGGCCACCAGTCTGGGGTGCAAGGGGGGGCAGACATATTGTGATCAGCCCAGGGGGAGACTGGACTGTGGCCATGATTGGGCCAGACAGGTAGGGTGCCCTTCTCTGTGGTCAGATGGATTGGAGATGACAGCAGCTATCCCCTTAGGTAAACTTGTCAAATCAGTGTAATTTAAGCTCTTTGTCAAACTAAATTACTACTAATTACAGGGTAGTTAAAAATACAACCCCCTCCCAAGGCTAAGGTAAGAATACCTGCAGTGGAGCGCTCCTGTGACCATGTGCTTCCAGCCACCACTGAGGCTGCCTCATACTTTGGAGTCTATAGTTTCTGTGTCTGGAGTCAGTCCTAAGAGGATGATAAGGGGAACAGAGCCCCATGGTGGTGACAGCCCAGTGGCAGTGCCAACTCCCACTGACTACAGCTGGCCAATAGCAGAAAAGAACTTGGGGTTTGGCATGAGGCAAACTAAACCCTGACCCTGACCCTGACCCTTAATCACTGGGATAAAGGATGGGCCAGGTCCTGTGCAATCACAATGTGGAGATGATGGAGGGGACGGCTTTGACAGTAAGGCTCGAAGAGGCTGGAGAACTCCCCCAGGCACACGTGTCCCACGCTGTGTCCCACACCGTAAGCTGGGACCTGAACTCACCCCTCAGCTTTGTGAGCAAGAGGTGGAGGAGTACACCTGCCACGGCCCTGAGCAGGGTGCCAGGGAGAGGGCGAGTGCACAGGAGCTCTGGCCAACAACAGGCTCTTGCTTTCCTCTCTCCTCTTCTCCTACTTCACCAAATCAGCTGTCGTTGACCTCCCTGGCTGGCAGTGCTAGTGGGTCTAATCCATTTGGGCCCCTTTTCGGGCAGTAGCCAGCTGGAGCTCAGGGGCTGCTTCTGGCACTCATCCCACATGGTGGGCAGAGATACCTTGGGCAACCTTGGATCTCTGGGCATCTGTGGAGCTTCAGGTGGCCAGACAGGGACTTTCAGCCTGGGGCTGTTGGATGACTGAGGCTATTGCTAATTATTAGGGATCTGAATCCACTGGAGGTGCAAACACAAAATACCTTATTCTCTCCAACACTCATTCCCTGACTGCTAAGGAGACTCCCCTTTCCAATTTTGGGCAAAAAGTCCCTAAATTAAATCTGAGCCAGATTCTGTAACTTTGCAGTTACTTTCCATTATTAGAATAGTCTCATTTCAGGATTTCAAGATTTAAGATTTGGTTCTGTTTATTTTAAAACTTGACTCAAACTCAATTCTAAGTTCATTTCTGTTCTCCTTTCATCCTCCTTTGTCCCCAGCCATTTACGGCTCTGGGAGCTGGGCGGGGTGGGGGATGGGATGGGGGTGGGATGCAGAATGTTCTGCTTTTTACCAAGTCCTCCTTCATCTTGTAAAAATTTCCCCCCCTAATCCCTTAAGATTCTAGCAGATTCCAACTGGGGCCCAATCGCTCAAGCAGATCTGCTCACAGGGGGAAGACTGTCAGTGGCAGGAAGGCTCCCTCTGATTGCTGGTAGCTCCTGTGAAGCTGATGGGGCCCTGATAGAGGTGGTGACCTGGGTCTCCCAGGGCTGTGCTTGGCTTTGTCCTGGGTCCTCTACTACCAAAGGACAGCCAGGTCTTCTTTCCCTGCCGCATGGGGCACATGTTCCTGGACCCTTCTCTAGCCTGAGTGTTCCGTGACTAATACAGCGGCCATGTGGGCAGCCACAGCCCTGGCCCCTCTTCCAGCCTCTGTGCCCCTTTACATGGACCTATATTAACTGCTAGGGTAGTTCTTGACATCCTGCGATGGCCACAAAGAACTGGAATAAGAGGGTAGGACCCTCCTTTTCCTGGAGATCTGAGTCCTTTCAGGTCCTTATGACTCTGTGGACTTCTACCTTCAGAAGTCTCCACACCAGAAACAGGCACCAGTTCTGTGTATGTGACCCAGATCCCAGGGGTTGCATGTCAGTCCCTCTCCCTCCCTAAATAAGACACAGCCCATCTGCTCAGCTACTGGGAGGCTCTCCCATACTCGGGGGGCCAGAGTCTCATCACCTCCCTCATCTCAGTACTGCACCTGCTGTGAGTCCAGGACCCTCTCTGTCCCCATGGTGCCTGTCTCGGACTCACTGGGCAGAAGTGGGATGGGAGCTGGGTGGGAACACCTCAGTTTTGTTCTAATAATCATTATGTAGTTACTCTCAGCTGTTCAGAAGCTCTGGTTAGCTAAAATAAAGGGGGAGACATTTTTACCTACTACAAGCAGCATTTTTCACAGAGGCAGTATATATGGCACCAGCACAGAATGAAGATCTGAGTGCTGGGAGCATGAGCCTGGGCCAGACTTCTGACTGTTCTAGGGCTTGGTTTTTCAGCTACACGATAGAGACTGGAACCATCATACCCATGTTAAGTAGTCATAGGCAGGAAGGAATGAGTTAATAGGGTCTTGCATCCTACCATAAACTTCACAGTGGACATGGCTACTGTTACTACACGTAAGTGACAAAAGGGGTCTTGGGTGGGCAAAGGATTCAAGCCACTGGCTCAGACTCCGCAGGCTGCTCCCAGCCGTGAAGAGGAGCCTAGCATAGTGCTAGGCTCACAGCAGACCATAATATGCAGTTTGTTGAATGGGTGGTGTTCTCTCAATTCCAAGATTGTGTTCTTCTGCTACTTATTAATGAGGTGTTCTGAATACAGATTTAAACTGTATTTAATCTTAAGACAACCAAAAGAGACTAGGGTCTTAAAAATTAAAAAGGAGGAGGAGAGACCCCTCTGTGTGTGGAGGCTGGGCAGGAGCCGGCAGCTGTCTCCTGGAGCCTGCCAGAGCTAGATGGCGGTGTGAATACTTTCCTTCTTACGTGGAGCTCCTCTTTCTGTGTGCTGAATCACAGCACTGTAGGGGGTGGGGGAGCTGGGGAGCGGCAGAACAAGAGCAATTTACTAAGTGGATACCAGGCATTCACCAGGGTGACTGGGGGGCAGGGGCAGGGGCAGGAGAGCTGGCTGGGCTGGCCCAACAGACAAGTAGGAAAGGAGTGTCTGATCCCTGCAATGGGCAAGTGTACAGATGACACTCTGACCACAGGCCCAGAATAGGCTGAGTGTCTATCCGGGGTATCAGCTGGGATTTGTCCCTTCCAGTACAGCTCAAGCATTCTGTTCACAAATGCTTCTGCAGGCATAGAAATCAGGACGGTTTGAGTTCCATGTTAAAGAAGATGGGGAGGGTCCCCTGAGGGTAGATTTTTGAGGTGGTGGAAGCTTCTCTAACAATGCTGGGGAGGAGGCCAAGGCTGAGGCTGCCCAGAACAAGGCTGGCAAAGGAAGAAAGGCAAGTGCAGGCCAGTGGGCGGGTGGGTGGCAGGGCGGGGCTCATCCCTAAGGGGTCCGCGCCACCTGCAGCTCCAGCCTGGCAGGTAGCAGAAGGGGGTGACATTTGTAGGCAAAGGCGGTTCTCTGGGAGGAGTGAGGAAATGACACCTTGGCACGCTATTGAGCTCATCAGAGTGAACAAAGCCAGCTGAGTTTATCAACTCACAGTGAAGACTGAGTTGATTTTCCAAGGGCTGCTAGAGAGGGAGGGATTCTGGCAGCAGCAGCCTGGGATGTTTCTCTACCCAGGAGCACTCCTCTGCCAGACTGCTTTTCTCTCCCCTGATGGGATGGGGCTTGGAACAGAGGTCAGATACAGGGGTGCACTGTGCTTCCTCCTCTCATGTCCCCCTAGGGCCAAGCTGCTTCCTCTACAGGCTTCCTCCCTGCTGCTCTGCAGTGGCAGAAGCGGGGGACAGGGCTTGCCATGTGCCAGCCATGCATTTAGGCACCTGGCATGCCTGTGTTCCCAACAGTCATAAGATCTCTATCAATTTGGTGCTTTTTTTAAATCCCTGGTTTACAGATAAAGACACTGATGCCTAGAGAAGTGACATGAATCAGGGTACCTAACTATTGAGTGGTAGAGCCAGGACTAGAACCTCAAAGTCTGGTTCCAGAGCCCACACTCTATACCAGTAAACTAGCCTGCCTGGTAGGAAGAAGAGAATGAAGAAAAATTAAAGTGCTTATTATACGGCAAGCCCTTTGGATTCCTTTTGTCACTTAATTCTCATGACAACTCTATGAAATACAGATTATTACTTTTACATCCCCAGCTGAAAGGAGGAAATAAAGACTCATGTTAAGTTACTCACTCAGGGCCATTCAGCCGGTAGGGGCAGGCCCAGGGTTCAAACCCAGGTTGCTCTGACTCCAGCACCCTCCGCTGTGCTACCAGGCCCTTTACTTATTCAGCCAGTAGCAGTGCTGACTAAGCACCTGCTGGCATGTGTCAGGCACCATGCTGGGGACTGGATACACAAAGGTGATGGGGTGTCCACCCTGTCCTATCGCTGGCTGCAAAGGGAAAATTACCACTCACACTACCATATAAATAAATGCAAATTCCAACTGCAAAGCAAAAGCGCACCTAGTCTGAGAAGTGCTTCAGAAGGTGTTTTGTGGTTGTTTTGGCAAATAATTTACAGACATAATTTTTGCAAAGTGATTTCTTATCTTTTTTAAGCACCTTTTATTTCCTATTCTTTACTAGCAAAGCAACTGGAAATCAGGCTGATGTTAATGAAATCAGTGAAATGAAGCTTGCTTCACATCCAGACACAAATGTAGTAGCTTATACACTACATTTTCCCAGGATCAATGACACGCAGAAGAGGGAAAGGGCAAGACAGCAGCTCCCAGGAAAGTCTGTACTGTCCGGCTTGATTCATAACCAGCATCTGAAATAGGGAACAGCTCTCAGAACCGGTTATGGTCACTGCCAGGCCAACCCGACTCCCCTTCACTGCAAGCTCATCTAACCTGAGCAGTGGTTCACACAGGATGAGCTTCATGTGAACTTGTTAGAAATGGAAATTTGGGCCAGGTGCAGTGGCTCATTCCTGTAATCCCAGCACTCTGGGAGGCTGAGGCAGGTGAATTCCTTGGGCTCAGGAGTTCAAGACCAGCCTGAGCAAGAGCAAGACCCTAGCCAGGTGTGGCAGGCACCTGTAGTCCCAGCAACTGGGGAGGCTGAGACAAGAGAACTGTTCAAGCCCAAGAGTTTGAGGTTACTATGAGCTGTGATGCCACAGCACTCTCCCCAAGGGGACAGAGTGAGACTCTGTCTCAAAAAAAAGAAATGAAAATTCGCAGGTCCCACTCCAGACCTACTGAATCACAAACTCTGGGGTGAGGGCCTAGCAAATTGTGTTCTCACAAGTCCTCAGTTGATTCTGAAGCCACTGGAGCTTGAGAACCCTGATCTAGGATGGCAAGCACAAGGAACTCGACCAGACTGGTGCCTACTGTGTGTCACCACCTACCATCTCAAATGACCCTCACGACAGCCCTGGGCATAAATAAAGGGCTGCCATGGCTGCCAGTTCTACAGATGAAGAACAAGGATCAGAAGCTTCCCCAAGGAGTCCAGCTTTACACTGCCAGCAAGTTCCTTGTGTCCATACAGGCCCAGATCCAAATCCTGGTTGCTGCTCTGCTGTGTAGACAAAGACTTCCTAAATTCTCTGCACCTGAGCTACCTCAACAGTTAAAATGGGAGAGGGTAAAGAAAACCCCTCTTGGAAGGCACTAGTTTTTTTGCAGTTGTTGGCTGGAGCTGGGTTTGAACCTGCCACCTCTGGCACATGGGGATGGTGTCCTACTCCTTTGAGCCACAGGCACCGCCCGGAAGGCACTGTTTTTGAGCACTCAATGAAATAATCTCCTTAGGAGGCCACCCCAACACCAGGCATGCAGAGTATGTAACAGACAGTGGTTGTTGTGTAAAAGCAGAGATCTTATGCACTGCAAAGGATGTGATCGGGCCCAGGCAGCAAATCTCCTGGATTGTACTCTCCTATAGTGCTAGAGACTAGCATAGTACGCAGCTATTCTTATTTACAAATCTCTCTATCGAATTTCTGGGACCTTGGCTGGTAAGAAGCAACAAGTGAGAAGAGGGGCTGGGATGGGAAGGCACTTGCTGCCACGGAAGGAAGAACTAGAAGAGTAACAACAAACACAGCTGCTGGGGGTTTATAGGGCTCCTGTCAACAGCGTCCTCCACCCAGACAGCCTGCAGTAAAGTTACCCTATTTAAGATGACTGAGTCACCAAGGAGAGGCCAATAGCGTAATTAGCCAAGGTTACAGAGGCGTGTGCACCCGTGCATGTAAGGGTCTGTGTAAAAGCATAACAAGAACGGATAAAAAATTTAAAACACTGGATGTTTAAAGAGGTAACCTCGTAGCCTTAAGCCTAAGCCAGCTCAGTTATCTAAAATGACTTGGAACCTGAGGCCTCGAACACGGAGGTTTCTCTATCACATAGGTGGAGATCCAGAGGTTGTAAGAGCAGACTCCTAGGTACCAGGCTGGCCAAGTTCAAGACTGGCCCATTGTATGGCCCTGGACAAATCAATTAACTCGAGCCTTAGTTTTTGCATCTGAAAATTGGAAAATAATAAAAGAACCTGAAACACTTCATGGGTTTATTATGAAGATCAGGAAGGGCTTAATAGGCCAGGCACGAAGTCTCATGCCTGTAATCCTAGCACACTGGGAGGCCTAGGTGGGTGGATTGCCTGAGCTCAAAGGTTCAACCCAGCCTGAGCTAAAGCGAGAGTCCCCCCTCTCTAAAAAAATAGCTGGGCACTGTGGTGGGTGCCTGTAGTTCTAGCTACTTGGGAGGCTGAGGCAAGAGAATCACTTGAGCCAAGAGTTTGAGGTTGCTATGAGATGTGATGCAATGGCACTCTACCGGGGGACAAAGCTGTCTCAAAAATAAATAAATAAATAAATGAAAAGAAGCTCTTAATAAATGTTAAAAATTAATTCATACATAAGTATGTGTACTCTCTGCATAAGCCTGCTTTGGGAAGGATTCTTTTCTTTGGTTAAACAGACTCCATAGACAAGCTGCAGGCAACGGAAGGGGCAGGAAAGTACTTTTTTGACCAAAAGACTATCAGTAATGAGGCTCGGTGGCAGTTGTTCTGGGACAATGACAGATATGCAAACCAACAAGAGACAGCTAAAAGAAAGTTGTCTGGAGAGATATGAAAGGACTGATGACCTTCATAGGACCCAAGTACATTAGAAAACCAAGATAACAGGGCTGCAAATTACTAGAGGAAGAGCCCTCATGTACTGAGCACCTACAGCACACCACATTTTGCACTCAGGGTATTTGCACTCGTGCTGATTAACCTGTTCCTCTCAGCCATCTGGGAAGGTAATATGTGCAGTATTTTAATGAAGAAACTGAGGCTCAGGGCAGATAAATCCCAGACATCCACAGTTAATAAGTAGCAGAGGTAGAATTCAAATTCAGGCCTAATTGACCCCCACCACACCATCAAGACAGGGATGGTCCAGTAGAGAGGGAGCTGGTAATACACCTGTCTTCTCATTTCCTGCTGGCACCTGCCATTGGCCAACACTAACCCGAAGCCATCCCATTGAGGAAATCCATAAAGGTCAGCCTCTGGACAACAGATTGAAGAATAAACAACAGATCTAGGGCAGCAAATGAAGAATATCCAGCATAGAGAGAAAATCTGATCCCTGCTGTCCAAGGTTTATCTAGTCCGGCCCAGGGAGGGGCAGAGACAGGCAATGAGGTAGTCTGGAGGCTGGCAGGGCTGAAGCAGGCCTTCTGCACTGGCTGCCCTTAATCTCTACATGGCCTATCCAGGTGCCCCGAGGTCTGATGCCTCCCAGACCTATTAGTCAGAAAGCTCCCCGCTAGCAGCTCCTGCAGACCAGCACCAGCACCACGGCCTGGTGACGCCACCCTGGGCTCATTCCTGGGAAGCTCACTTTATCAGTCTTTTGCTCAGTTGCCTCCTCAGGGCCCAGGAACAGCTTGGCTGCTCTTTGGGTTGAAATCCTCCCCCACTGACTATAAAACTGCCATTTTGTCTCTTCTCTCCTGTTTGGGACAATGGTCCTTTCTGGCACAATGTCTCAGAAGTGAGAATATTCTTTTAAAAAATTATATTGGATGGGAATGATTTTAAACAGCTTTGGAAATTTTCTGGGAAGTTTTTGTTACGAATAAACAAAGAAAACCAGCAAACTAAAATTACATCTCAACTCTCCCTAGGCCTCAGTCTCACCTTCTGGGGATAGACCCATGCAAGGCCTGCAATAGGAGAGAGCTGGGACAAGACCAAATGAACCTTCCTCAAAATACCATTGGGAGACAAAATGAAAACAAGTCAATTAAAAGTCTGAGCACATGGCTTTGGACAGATTGACTTACAACCCCCAAACTCATGCTCCAACGGGGTCTGATAAATACCTATTGACTGAATATGTGGTCGATGGTTAGGTGAGGTCCACACTTGAGGGAAGGTGCTACCCTAACTCTGTCCTCTGAAACGAATGGTCATATATGAGATAACCACATGTCCTCAAAGATGCTTTGTACCCAAGTATGCACCCTTTCTGACTTTTGGATAGAAGTGTTCACTAGACAGTGTCCTCAAGGGCGATCCACAGTGCCTGGATCGAATCTTTCCATAGCACAAGTCTCCTAACTTCTCTGCGCCAGAGCCAGAGAACATGTGGCCTTCCTGCCCAGCATGATGCAGCAAGTCAGAGGACCTGCACACACATCTCCCGGAGGGAGGGGACCAGCTAGATCGTTCTTGGCTTAGGGGCAGCTATCTGGATGGAGGGAGGCTTTCTGGCAATTCTACAGTCTTCCTGATACTTGGCCACTCCCTTAGACCTTTCCAAGGCCAGCTGACTAGGACAGGAGGGGCTTTGCCTTTTTCTTCTTCATCCATGGCCAACCCCATGGAAGCCTTGATGGCTCCAGTGACAAGTCATCAACTGTAAGTGAGAAAGGAAAGTGCTGCCACTTAGATTATGACAAGTCGTTGACTATGAGGAGCATCCTGATTTCAGAGACCTAAAAACAAGACATGTGCTAGAATTGAAGTAGTGCAGTTTGTTTGCAGGAGAACTGTTCCTCCTCGCTTTGATGACTTCTTTTTGTTTTTTTGTTAATCAGGCCCAGGTGAAGTTTGACCCCATCACCCCTGGTGTGTAGAGCCAGCGCACTAACCACTGAGCTATGGCACCCAGCTATCCTGGCTTTGATGCATGTTTGCGGTCCCATTACTTCCTAGCTGTGTGGCCTGGTGCAAGGAATTTTACCTTGCTAAGTCTCAGTTTCCTTGCTAGTAAAATAGAATAGTAATATTTTCCTCACAGGATTCTTTTTTTTTATTGAGACAGAGTCTCACTATGTCGCCCTTGGTAGAGTGCTGTGGCATCAACAGCTCACAGCAACCTCACACTCTTGGGCTTAAGCGATTCTCTTGCCTCAGCCTCCAAGTAGCTGGGACTACAGGCACCCACCACAATGCCTGGCTATTTTTTGGTTGTAGTTGTCATTGTTGTTTGTCAGGCCTGGCTGGGTTCAAACCTGCCAGGTCCGGTGTATGTGGCTGGCGCCATAGCCCCTTGAGCTACAGGCACTGAGCCTCCTCACAGGATTCTAAAATAAAATTATAGGTGGCGCCTGTAATTCAAGCAGCTAAGGCGCCAGCCACATACACCAGAGCTGATGGGTTTGAATCTGGCCCGAGCCTACCAAACAATGACAACTACAACCAAAAAATAGCTGGGCCTTGTGGCAGGTGCCAGTAGTCCCAGCTACTCAGGTGGCTGAGGCAAGACAATTGCTTAGGCTCAGGAGTTTGAGGTTGCTGTGATGCTATGGCACTCTACCCAGGGTGATAGCTTGAAGCTGTGCTCAAAATAAATAAATAAAATAAAATAAAATAAAATAAAATAATACCTATAAAACTCTGAGCTTAATACCTAACACATCACAAGTAGCTATAAAGTGCTCTAAAAGTCTGGTGAGGATGGACAGTGCATCTCTTTTCATATTCTAGTGAAATGAGATGGTATACTAAGGTAGGTATACTAAGATGGACCAATCCGTGAATTCCTGCAGCTGGCATTTCCCAACAGACTATGACCAAGAGCAGGGAGGAAGACAACTGGACTGAGAACCACCAAACTACTGTCAAACTTTCTGGTAGAGCAGCAACGGTGGCAGGAGTGCAGAGGGTCTGGGTGAGAAGACAAACTCAACTGGGATGTGGGAAGTTCCAGATCCTGAAAGAGAGGAGCAGTAACTAACTAACTAACCACTCCTTGGTCAGCAGTTACAAGCTCCACACAATATATAAAAAACAGCTAACTGGGCTTGGCTCCTGTGGCTCAAGTGGCTAAGGCACCAGCCATATACACCTAAGGTGGTGGGTTCAAATCCAGCACAGGCCTGCCAAACAACAATAACAGCTGCACCATTACCCCCCTCCCCCCAAAAATAGCCAGGCATTGTGGCGGGCGCCTGTGGTCCCAGCTACTTGGGAGGCAGAGGCAGGAGACTTGCTTGAGCCCAAGAGTTGGAGGTTGCTGCGAGCTGTGATGCTACATCACTCTATCCAGGGGGACAGCTTGAGGCTCTGTCTCAAAACAAACAAACAAACAAAAAAACAAAAACAAAAACAGCTAACTGCTTGAAAGCACTGGAGAACAATCAAAAGCTGCCAAACCGGAGGAGACGTGGTTGAAAGAAGATAAGCACTTGACAGCATTTCTCAGTTTAAGGTGACAAAAGGAAGGACTGAGCTGAAAGCAGTAGTCTTGCTGTCTAGAAAGACGAAAAAGAGGTTGTACTTTGAGGCTGGGACTTGAGGGGGAAAATGTCAGAGGAGAGAGCTACAGAAGGGGAAACCCCAAAATTTCTGTACAAATTTCGCTCAAATCCTTACCTAACTGCTAAGTTGCATATATGTAGAGAGAGACTCCAAGGAGCACAACAGAAGCAGTGGCAGGAGGAAGAGATTTCAGCAATTGCCTAGAAGATGGAGTTTGGAGTTCAAGTCCTGCCAAGTTAAGGCAGCTTAACACTTAAGGTTTTTTATTTAATCCCAGAAAGGCAATGCCCACACTTCCACAGGATCAAGTAGTTTAACTGCCTGCTTAAACAAAGTACAACATTCTCTAGAGGAAGATAATAAAATACAGAGTATCTTTAATGCATCATTCAATAAAATATATATAAAATGTCAAATATACAATAAAAAGTTACAGAAACATGAAGAAGCAGGAAAATGTTACCTATAATCAAGAGAAAATAATAGCTATGATCATTAAACTCAGAACCACTGGCAACCTAGACATTGGAATTAATAGATAAGGACTTAAAAATAGCTGTTGTAGGGCGCTGGCCCCATATGCTGGAGGTGGCGGGTTCAAACCCAGCCCTGGCCAAAAACTGCAAAAAAAAAAAAAAAAAAAAGGCTATTTTAAATATGCATAGGAATCCCAGAAGAGAAACAAAACTATAAAAATAAATCAAGCAGAAATTCTAGAACTAAAAAATTTAGCATCTGACATTAAAAAATACTTTAGATGAAATTAACAGTAGATTAGATGCCACAGAAGAAAGTAAACTTGATCAAATGTAATAGAAATGAACCAAACTAAAGCATGAGATAAGAAAAGATAAATAGAAATGAATGAAATTGGGTACAGTGGCTCACGCCTGTAATCCTAGCACTCTGGGAGGCCAACGCTGGTGGATTGCCAGAGCAATCCTGAGTTAGAGACCAGCCTGAGCTAGAGTGAGACCCCCACCTCTAAAAACAGCCAGGCTGAGGTAAGAGAATTGCTTAAGCCCAAGAGTTTGAGGCTACTGTGAGCTATAGCTGTGATGCCATAGCCCTCTACTGAGGGTAACCAAAAATGAGACTCTGTCTAAAAAAAAAAGAATGTAGATTCAGCATCCTGTGAGACAATAATAGCATAGAAATGGAGTTCTAGAAGATGGAGCATAAATAATATTCAAACCAATAATGACTAAAAATTCATTCCCAAATTTAGTGAAAAACATTAATCCATAGGTTCAAGAAGTTCAGTGAACTCCATATAGAATAAACACAAAGAAAATCACACTTAGTCACAACATAATCAAGTTGTTCAAAATCAGAGATAAAGAAAGTCTTAAAAGAAGCCAGCGGGAAAACAGGAACAACATAAGGAATTCCACTGACTTCTCACTGAGAAACAATGTTGGCCAGAAGACAATGGAAACACTTTTAAAGTGCTGAAAGTGAGAGAAAAAGTCAAGTTGAGATATGTGAAGCTTTAAATGCCCGTGGGACTCTGAAGCTGTAGGACACAGTAAAGTGGCCCCTCCCAAGCACACTCCTCTGTAACACACTACACATGCATCCCCCCACACTCCTGCTACGCACACAGTGTCTCAATAGAACATCCTGTTGTTTCCAACAACCAAAAAGTGTGACTGTTAGGAAGGAGAGAAGACATGAAACACGTGAAATCATTTATCTAGATTATGGTGCATACATTAGGATTCTTTGTATTTTGTCACCATGTAAACATCACACATTTTTCATCCTGATAAAAACTACAAAAAGGAAAATTAAGAGTCTCATGATGCTTCTGTCCAACAGGCCAAGTAGAAATGGTGCTCCTGGAGGAGGTCAGGGGGCTTCTGAGATCTTGTGGTCATCACATGGGAAGCTTGGTGTTTTGGGGGAGCGGGTAGGAGCCTGAGGGTAGCAGAGAGCAGCGGCAGCGGCAGCAGCGCCTGTGTCCTGAGAGATCACTAAAGCCAAGCATTGCGCTAAGGGCCTCAGGTACCTTATCTTACTCATTTCTCACACTAACCCTGAGGAGTAAGTTTTATCATCCCCTTTTCACAAATGAGGGAAAAAAGGTTCAGAGAGAGTAAGAAAGTTGTCTAAGATGAATGACAGAGCTGAGATTTGAGCCTAGGCCAGTTAGACGTGGAGCCATGGCAATTCACCCACCTGTAGTTAGCCATTCATTCATTCACTCGTGTGCACTGGACTACATATAGGGAGAGCTCTGCACAGCCCATACATGCCCTGTCCTATTACTCACACCCTGTGAAGAGGCAATAACAACTAGTATAGCCAACAGTTACTGACTGACTGAGCTATGTACTAGCCAGTGTGAGTTACACGTAATGTGTCACAGCTTATTTAATTTTCTTTTTATTTTATTTGTTTTTTTAGCATTGGAAGATATTTTATGTATTTTTTTATTGTTGGGGATTCATTGAGTGTACAAGAAACCAGGTTACACTGATTGCATTTGTTAGGTAAAGTCCCTTTTATACTTGTGTCTTGCCCCCAAATGGTGTGTCATACACCGAGACCTCCCCCCTTCCCTCCCTCTGCTTTTCCTTCTCCCATCCCCCTCCCTCCTTCCCATGCTCTGCTCTTCCTTTCCTCCATCCCCCTCCTTCCTTCTCTCTCTGCTCTCCTCTTCCACCACCTCCCACTGTATACTAGGTCATAAATTGTCCTCTTACCAAAATTGAGTACATAGGATTCATGCTTCTCCATTCTTGTGATGCTCTACTAAGAATAATGTGTTCCACTTCCATCCAGGGTAATGCGAAGCATGTAAAGTCTCCATCTTTTTTAATGGCTGAATAGTATACCACAGCTTGTTAATCCATTTCTAGGCTGGTGCGCATTTAGGCTGTTTCCACATTTTGGCGATTGTAAACTGAGTTGTGATATACAGTCTAGTACAAGTGTCCTTGTGGTAAAAGGATTTTTTTTCCTTCTGGGTAGATACCCAGTAATGGAATTGCAGGATCAAATGGGAAGTTTAGCTTGAGTTCTTTGAGGGTTCTCCATACTTCCTTCCAAAAAGGTTGTGTTAGTTTGCAGTTTCACCAGCAGTGTAAAAGTGCTCCTTTCTCTCCACATCCACGCCAGCAAGCTTATTTAATTTTCACGTCAGCCCTATGAGACAGACCCATTCATCATCCCCATTTATACACAAGGAGAATGAAGGTCAGAGGGACTGAGTAGTAGAACTAGAAAATGACTCCAGAGCTCAAGCTCCTCCACAGGGCACTCAACTGCCCAAGGCCACCAAAGGGGCTCGGGATGTGCCAAGGGGCAGGATGAGGTTACCCTGGTGCTCCTCCCTCACTGATGAGAGCCTAGAAACTCTGAATTGTGAAAAAAAAATGATTTAGTAACTGTAGGGCTTAGATTATACCTATTCCTGGAGGGTGGGAAAGTCCTGGGATGCCCTGTCTGTAGCTCCCATTAATGAGGCCTTTTGAACATAAAAGCAAGCAAGTCTCAACACTGTCTCACTCAAAAACCTTTCAGTGGCTCCCTACTAGATGAAGGCCCACAGCTCTAACAAGCCGTATCTTTTCTCCTCAGCTGAAATGCACTTCTCTTGGCTCCTCTAAAGGACTCCCTACAACTGCTATTGCCCCAGGGTCTGTCTCGGTCACTACTGCAGGGGCTAACAGTTACCACCTCAGGAATTCAGACATGGAGCAGAGGACAGCTTATCTCTTCCCCCTTGAGGGCTGGGCCCTCATCTGGAAGACTCTAAAGCTGGCAGTGATGCAGCAGCTGTGGGTAATGGATGGCTAGGGGTTGAATCACCTAAAGACATCTTTCCTTTTGTGTCTGGGGGTCAGTGTTCCCTTGGCTGGGACCTACACTGCACATGGCCTCTGCATAGTGGCTTCGGGACTTCTTAAGCTCCTGCCTGGCTCAGGGCTCAAAAGAGAGTGCCCAGTGAGCTGGGCAGAGGCTGAACATCCTCTTCTCACCCAGCCTGGGAGTCAGGTGGTGCCACTTCTACCACATTCCATCAGTCACAAGCAAGTCACAAATCCTCTCAGATTCAAGGGGGGAGGCACAGACCCGACATCTCCATGGGAGGAGTGTTAAGGTCTCTGTGGACCGGAGAGATTGCTGGAGCCATCACTGAAAGAGTAATCTGCCCAGACCATCCTCTCTCCTGCCTCATTGCCTGCTCATTCCTGTTTGACCACTTGGGCCTGACCAGGTCTAATGATCAGCTACTCCCCCGGTAATACAGGACTTCTCATATACTCCTCTCAGTTTGTCTCCCACCCTGACTGCCAGCTCTCCAAGAACAGGGACTGTGTTCCTGGTGTTGGCTAAGAGTAGGTCCCCAATAAACACTTCCTGGCTTGAGGGAGAGAAAGGAGAGAAGGGAGAGGAAGAGGAGGAGGAGGAAGGAGGGAAGGAAAGGAAGTGGGAGAGAGAGAAGGAGGGAGAGAGAAGGAGGGAGGAAGAAAAGTGAGAGAAAGAAGGAGAAAAGACATGCTAATCTCCCACTGTTTATCACAGGCTGGCAAAACATGGATGCTCTCATCCTGTCTAGGGTCCAGCTCTAGGAGAAGAATTCATTGAGCCCACTACGGCCTTTAGGGAACCTCCAGGCCCTCTGAAGCATCCACAGAGTGGCTGGACCTTCGCACCACAGCAGGTGTCAGAGTATTTCTGGTTGACTGCCTAGCTCAGCTCCCTGGCTAATGTTGTGGGCTATCGTGGGGGCTACTGGCAAAGATGCACCTTCTCAAAGAGATGGAACTGACAGATGGGGAGAAGCTGAGGCAGGAAGAAAAGTTCAATCCCTGCAGAGGCAGGAGTGGCAGGAGTGGAGGTGAGGATCACACTGGGACTGTTTACCCAGGGACCAGGAATGTGACCCACTATGGCTAGGGGAGGGGAGAGTTCCATTAAAGTTTTTCTCTCAATTTGTACCAAACATCATCACTAATACCATCAGTAAAAATTTTTTTTTAAAGAAAAGAGGAGTTATCACCAATATTTTACATGCTATCGTTCAAGCAGAGGGACAACCTGTGCTGGGGGCTCCCTTCCTGGTATCTGCCTCCTCCTACCCTTTGGCTCCCTGCAGGGTGCCCAACAACAGGCCTGGGACCATGGCACCAGTCTGCAGTGTACTTGCATGGAGGGTCAGTGCCACCCCTTCCCTTCTTGTTCTGATTCTCTTATATACACACTCCCAGAATGTTGAGGACTCTGAGGGTGTTTCAGTATTTGTTTCTAGAAGAGCCCAACAGGAGGTCACAATTTGATGAAAACACTGAGGCCAAACAGGATCACACAGCAGAGATGCCAGGAATGTGAGACCCCTGGCCCGCCCAGCTCCAGAGTTGGGAGTTGTGTTCTAAGAGGTATTCTCAACACTGTGCCAAGCCCCTTCTTGCCTGACCTCAGTGGCGAATTACTAGGATGAATGAGCTCATTTGCCTATGCATGGAAAGGATCCCCAGAGAGGTGCTAAGACCCAATCAAAGCCACTAAGGTGGGAAGTGACTTCTTTTCTCCAGTGCTGCCCCACCCCCAGCCTGTGGTATTTCCACCATCCCAAGCCACTGCCTCCTGCGAAGTTCCAGCAGCCCTGCCTCTGTGACTCCTGTATGGACAGCCTTGGGCTCCCTTCCCCAGGGCTTAGAGATGAGAGTGAGGCCTCCATGAGGGGCAGGCGATGATGAGAGACCCTCTGGGCTGAGCTGGCCTGGGGCTTTGTGGGTCAGTACCCAGGAGCCATCCAGAAGGAGGACCTGCCGCCTGCTGCTTGAAAGCCAGCTGCACGCACAGCTGGAGCGGATCTCAACCCATTCCCTGAGTCAAAGGGGAAGCTCTCCGCCACCTCGCAGAGCATGCGGAGCTGCCCAAGCTTTGGGGAGAGGGCGGGCCAGGGAGCAGAGCTGGCCAGGCTGCCATGCCAAGGAAGGAGGGGGCCGCCCAAGCTGCCAAAGCGGGCAGGCGGGAGGGGCCAGGCCAGCTGGGGCCGGAGCTAGTGTGACATCACCGGGCGGCCCGCCTCTGTCTGGGGCTGAGGGGAGGCCCGGAGCCTTTCTGGGGCCTGGGGGATCCTCTTGCACTAGTGGGTGGAGAGAAGCGCCTGCAGCCAACCAGGGTCAGGCTGTGCTCACAGTTTCCTCTGGCGGCATGTAAAGACTCCACAAAGGAGTTGGGAGTTCAAATGAGGCTGCTGCAGACGGCCTGAGGATGGACCCCAAACCCTGAGTGGTGTTGCCTGAGCCCCCGGACCCCAGAGCATGGCACTGAGGCAGCTGCCTGCGCAGCTGTGAGGGAAAGCAGGCTGTGAGCAGCCCCAGCAGGACCCCTGGCCAGCCCCATCCCCTGCCAGAGCCCTGCTGTGGAGGGCTGAGCCCCAGAGGCCAGTGGGGCAGGGCTGCACGGCAGCTGGTCGGCCGGGCTACGACTCGGGAACCCTTCCTGGAGGCCATGGACAGGCTGCCCCGCTGACGGCCAAGGTGAAGCATGTGAGGAGCTGCTCTGGGAGCCAAGAGGAGGGAAGAGGTAAGGGGCCAGCCTGTGGCAGCCAGGGGCAGGGTGCAAGAGGCAGCAGCTGGCCCCATGGCTGGGGGCTTCAAGAACCCTGTCCCCAACTGCTGGGGTGTGTGTACAGCCAGATCCCAAAGGGGGTCACTCCTTATTTTCACGTGGAGCCCAACACGGCATCTCCGGCAGAGCTGTGGACACTTGGTGGTGTCCGGGGCACAAGCTCATGGGCTGGGGTTCTGAGGACTTCTTCAGCCCACCCTCCTCCGCTGGACAAAGAGCCTTTGGGGTAAAGGCAGGCAGCTCCTGGGCATGGCTGGGCAGCTGGAGTGTGTTCTTAGGGGTCACAGATTGGAAAGCCGCACACGGCAAGGGTAGCCTAAGGGCCTTGGAGTCCCTTTTCAGCTTTGGGCTGCTCTGCACACACCCTGGCCAGGAACTTCCACTGAGGCAAAAGCAAAAGCAAACACTGTCCTAAGGCAGCCAGGAGCCCTGTTCAGAAAGTGCCCTGAAGCTGGGCAGCTTCTGCTCACAGCCTTCCAGCTGGTGAGGAGAGCCAAGACGTCCAGCACGGGAGGGGATGTGCCACCCAGGGGTTTCTGCACTGGATGGTACCCTGGGTCTCCAACAGGTTGGATGAGGTAGAGATGTAGGGAGGATGTGGCTCTCCTGACACCCCCACAGGGAGACAGCATGGGCTCCACATACTGAGTCCCTTGAAAGCACTCAGTGTTAGATAACATTTCCAAACAGAAATTCTCCACTGATCCTTTTCTTCTCCTACTGTGATATGTGTGTCATGGGTCACCTATTGCCTCTGCTGTGGGATTATGAGAGTTCCCAGAGGCCAGTTCGGTTACTTATAAAAGGATCTCCTTTCACCCAGGGCTCTCAGGGAAGTTGAGAATGCCACTTCCGAAGCTGGCCAAATGTTCCCCACATGTATTTTTCCAAATGGAGGCAGAGTAAGGGTAACGCTCACGAGCTGGCTTCAAATCCTGGCTCTTCTACTTAGTGACCAAGTGGCTCTGGCAGAACTCTTAGTTTTCTAAGCCTCAGATTCCTTATCTAAGAAATGAGATAATAACAGTGCCCACCTCTTGGCAAGAGCTAACACTTATATTGCACTTACTCTGAGATAGGCACTTATCAACCTGTAGAATCCGCACCATCACCCTCTAACACAGGCACCATTATTCACTCCCATTTTACAGATGAGGAAACTGATGGATACATTAAGTGATGTACCCAGGCCACATGGCTAGTAAGTGCTGGCACCACTGATATGGCTTCAGAGCCACTCTGAACCACACTGCCCTGTGTTCCAGGAGAACCACAGTGATCATGTGCAGGAAGGCCTTAGCACAGTCCTCATGGTCAGCAAACTCCTAGCAAATGTCAGTCACTTACTTTATGAAACATTAACAATCAGAATCACACAGAGGCAAGGGAAGGGCAGAGACCCAAATTCCTTCCCTGTTCTGGACATATCCTGCCTGCTAGGACTTCCAGAAAAGCCTGTAAGGCAGAGTTAATGTGCTGGCCTTTACCACTACCCACCCTGAGGCGCTTTCTAAGAGCCCAAGGTAGGATTTATGTCTGGGGGTTTGATTCAGGGCCTCCTGCAGGATGTCTGCATCTTTGAAGTCCACACTAAGGAAAGGTGGAGACACATGACACAAGGTTTCAATACCAACCTCAAGGGGGAACAGCAGCCTACCACCCATGCGGGTCCTACTTGTCTGCCTCCCTACTGGTCTCCTTGCTGAAACCACAGTGAGTGCAAAAATGGAGCTACCTCAGTGCTGCAGGAAGTCCATAAAATCAGAAGGACCAATGGCCAGGCCTGTCCCAGAGTTGCAGGGGGAGAGGCAAACAATGGCCATCACCAAGTCTGGCGCTCCGTGGCCCAGTCAGGTGGGTCCACGGCACTGAAACATCTCAGCTTAAGACAGTATCTTCTGTCCCACGGCCCCAGAGGTCCCAGAGGGCTCCATGAGGTCTCTGAAGAATTTTGAAAAGCTGATGTTAAATAACTGTTTCTCAAGGCCTCTGGGGCTGCTGAAGCCACAGTCTTCCCTGTTCCAACCTAAAACTGTGGTGACTCACTGTCCTCTCTGGACAGCTCAGGTTGAGCAGTGGTTCCAACCGACTTCATGGGGCCTGGCTAAAAGGAGGGATTAATTATTACTCAACAAATGTGGGTGGAACAGACAAAAGTGTGTAAATCACATGGCCCAGGAGGGGACCACCTGGTGTCAGTGCAGGCTTACAGGTGGAGCAAAGAAGCTATTCCTCCCTTCCATCCTCCATGCCCCTGGGCTAAGGAAGGCACATATAAGACCATATTATCTCATTTCATCCTTACCACAGCCCTCAGAGGTAGGTTCTAGTTTTAGCATCCCATTTTACAGATGGGAAAACTGAGGCTTGAGAAGATAATTTTTTTTTTTTTTGAGACGGAGCCTCAAGCTATCCCCCTGGGTAGAGTGCCATGGCATCACAGCTCATAGCAACCTCCAACTCCTGGGCTCAAGCGAGTCTCCTGCCTCAGCCTCCCAAGTAGCTGGGACCACAGGCACATGCCACAATGCCAGGTCATTTTTTGGTTGCAGCCACCATTGTTGTTTGGCGGGCCTGGGCTGGGGATTCGAACTCGCCACCTTAGGTGTGCGTGGCTGGCGCCTTAGCCGATTGAGCCACAGGTGCCGAGCCAGCACCAATGTATTTCTATGGAGCAATCTTCATGTGCATGTGGATAATTGTCCTGTGTGAGTGCAGACCCTGAGCTGAGACCAACCAGCTGATGGCCACCCAAGATAATGTCAGACAAAACAACGACTAGATTAGCACTGGTAACTGGGGATCAGGGCCTTATTCTATTAATTTATTTTATTTATTTGTTTTTTTAGAGACAGAGTCTCACTTTGTTGCCCTCAATAGAGTGCCACGGTGTCACAGCTCACAGCCACCTCCAGCTCTTGGGCTTACGTGATTCTCTTGCCTCAGCCTCCCGAGTAGCTGGGACTACAGGCGCCCGCCACAACGCCCGGCTATTAAAGGGACTTATTCTATCTAAACTTTCAACTCCTTAATATTTTTGCCAGGAAATTGCCAAATTCAGAAACTAGCAAAAGAAAACTGGGAAACAAGACCCGCAGAAAAGTAGGAAAGTGTTTGTTCTATGTAAGGC
>CAUYQV010029453.1:0-13086 GCA_963574575.1 Galagoides demidoff | reverse complement strand
TTTGAGACGGAGCCTCAAGCTATCCCCCTGGGTAGAGTGCCATGGCATCATAGCTCATAGCAACCTCCAACTCCTGGGCTCAAGCGAGTCTCCTGCCTCCGCCTCCCAAGTAGCTGGGACCACAGGTGCCCGCCACAACGCCCGGCCATTTTATGGTTGCAGCCATCATTGTTGTTTGGCGGGCCCGGACTGGGGATTTGAACCCGCCACCTTAGGTGTACGTGGCTGGCGCCTTAGCCAATTGAGCCACAGGTGCCGAGCCAGGTTTGTACTTTTTTAATGGACGAGGCAACCTGAGTCGTCTGGTATTCGTATGCTCCTCACAGTGAAAGGCACAGACCAATGACTAACCAGTGTTGATTACTTGAGGCATTGACACAGTGGACCTTGGAGAAAGAGGAAAGTGGGTATTATAGTGTGAAATGTGGCTACTAATAGCCTGACATTTCTATGGATTCCCATTATGCTCAGAATAGTATTATTACACAGTAGCAATTAGAAATTTAGTCTCTTGGCCCAGATTTTCTGAGTTCATGTCTGTTTCACTGGCTGTATGATACTGAGTGCTAACTGAACTTAACTCTGCTTCATTTCCTTCATCTGGAAAAGAGGACTAATTATAGTATCTACCTAATAGATTTATGTTGTGTTTTAGAGGAATTAATATTTACGAAGAACTTAGAACAATGTTTGTCACACATAAGGACTCCATAATTAGTTGTTGTCACTACTTGTGTGTGGTTGTTATCATTCTTTAAATGGGAATTAGAAACTCAGAATTTACTAATATGCCAAGGTCCTCAGCAAGGATAAAATTTAGACTTGTGATAAAAAAATCAGACCTTGGATCATTAGAAAGACCTGGGCTCAAATTCTGGCTCCTTCACGGTTCAGCTATGGAGTGCTATATAAGTCACTTGTTTTAGTTAGGGTCCTAGAAGGAAAGAGATAATTCTTACAGTCAGAAGATTGAGGAGGGTGATACAGTTTGGATGGTGGGCTCCTCCAAATCTCATGTTGAAATTCAAACTTCAGTGTTAGAAGTGGGGCCTGGTGTGATATACATTGTTCATGGGAGCAGATCCCCAAGATAAGGAGTGAGTTCTCACTTTACTAGTTCACAGGATAGCTGGTTGTTTAAAGGAGTCTGGCACCATCTCCTCTCTCTCTCCACCTGTGACATGTCTGCTCCCCCCTTGCCTTGACTGGATGCTTCTTGAAGCCCTCACTAGAAGTAGATGCTGGTGCCATGCTTCTTATACAGCCTGCAGAACCAAACGCCAAATAAACATCTTTTCTTTATAAATTACCCAGCTTCAGGTATTTCTTTCTAGCACAGCAGAATGAATCAACACAGAGAGTTTGATAAAGAATGAGGTACAGGCAGGTTAGGGCAAACCAAAAAAAGATGATAAAACACATGGAGGTGAAAAATCTGGGATTATTTTCAGGTCCTAGCCGAAGAAGCAAAGGAAAGAAATGCTTATTGGATGAGAGAGAGAGAGAGAGAGAAGAAAAAGAGAGAGGGAGAAAGGAGAGAAAGAGATTGAGAAATCTGAAAGGGCTATTTGCAAAAGCATTGCCTAGTCCCACTCTACCAGGGCCTCATCTCTTACTCCAAACTCCTGCCCCATTTCTTGTTTAGTCTCCGATTGGGAAATCCAGCCAGAAGCCATGAGGCAAGGAGGCCTTTGATGAAGTCCATGCACAGAGCCTCTTTCTGGAGCAGAGGACAGTGTGGAGACAGACAGAGAGTGAACCACCAAGATAATGAGACTGCACAGTATACTGTTTAACCTCTCTGAGTCTCACCTACATTTAATCACTGGTCTGCATTCACTGTGTCAACTTTGAATATTATTTCTAAGAATGCCTCCAAGATTGGTTCTCATGCTAAGCTGCTATGGGATTTGTGTTGGTCACTGAGTGACTATTTTTCTTAGAGTCTCTTAAAAATGGATGATGGAGGCTTGAACTCTTATGAGAAAATTATATTAAATGTAAACAAAGCTTTACAGGTATAGGTAAGCAAAGGAATAAACAACTAGAAGTGTTTTCCTAAAATATGTTTGCCTGAATATATAAATTGCTGTCTAAAATGCAAACAAAAAAGAAGGTAACAAATAAAACAAGCAAGCAAATGAGTCAGTCAAAAGATTTGTGGTCAAATTAGTTTGGGGAACTTGGTTCAACAAAGTGGTTCTTTTACTGAAGTACTTCTCTGTACTTTTAATGTGCTGAATTATAGCTCTCTGAGCTGGTTAAGGAGACCTAGCTCTTTAAGGATAATCTATCTTAAATTACAGAAAATATATTTCCCACACAAAGATGCAATTGTGTGAAAAATATACTTTGTATATTTAGAATGAAAGTGCATTATGCTTCATTTTACAATTTTAAATATCTGTAAAATAAAACATACTATATAATATATAACCACTATTCTTATGTGTATAGGTCACTCCAATGCCTTATTTGGAAGCAATTATTTTTATCAATTTATGCGTATTACCCATAAACCAAATGTAACCACATTTTGTTAGAGCTGCCCTACCAACTCAGTTGTATGCTAAGGAACCATATGGAGTCAGGTAAAGGCAATTTAGTACTAATTTCCAGCACAAGGACAGAATAATTAAGATATATGTGAAGAGAAGGGAAGAAATTACAAAATAAATTAAAGAGTCAAGGGTAACTGAGGAAAAGTAGAAATAAAGATCCATATTTTTCAGAGAAAAAGAGTACCTAAAGCCATCTCTTCAAGAGCATGACTATATAAGAGATAAGAGTATGAAAATTAGTTAGTTAATATTCGTTCAGCCAGACAATTGGCCAATCCACTAAAAAAACTTTGTGGTGAGCACCAACTATCTACCAGAATTGTTCTATATATTGGTCTCTGCTTCTAGTACATGAGGTGAGGTGGGACAGTAAAGAGATACGATAAACAGTGTGAGTTCTCATTGTGGGTAAGAGTGTGGAGGAAAGTTGAATGGAGTAAGGGGTTGGATCTTACTGGGCAAGGAAGGGCTCTTTTAGATAGGGCTCTCAGAGGATGCCTCTCTGGGGAGATCTTATTGGAACAGAGGTCTCAGGAAAATGAGAGAATCTGTGAATGTGAGGGAATGAAGTGTACTGAAAGCTGAGATCATAAAAAATACCCAAACTTTTAGGTGGGAACCTATTTAGAGTACTTGAGTAACAGGAAAGAGGCTAGGAAGTATTTTTTATTTGTTTGCTTGCAATCAAATTCTGTCAATGTTAAACCAACTTAACTAAGAATACTTTGTGCAGGGCAATTTTCTGCCGTATTTGCATTCATGGACACTGTTCTATTTCATTCTTATACACTTATACGATGTTTATTATACCTCAAACACCAATATGTAGTCATAGCTTAGTGTGCAGATACAATTTAAAACCACAGACCACTAGTAATTTTACATCATATTGATCATTTGCTGGTCTAGTCCATTAGTCTAGTGCTGAAAATTGGTCTTTACCTTTTCCAGAGATTCTCTAGTTTCATTAGTAATTAGAATCAGAATCCCTCTAAATGTTGTGCGTAATAGACTATAAAGATGTCTTTAATTCGCCAGGCCTCCATGAACTCATGAACAGGCCATAGGACTTTGCAGTAATCTCCCACTTTGGGCAGGGCAACGTGTCTTTTCCCTTTAGCCCTGTGCAAAGCCATGTGGCTTGCTTTGGCCAAAGAGATATTAGCCAACATGATATAGGCAGAGATTTGAATAGTTCTTGTGTGATTGAGCATGCCTGTTTTCTCTGCTGCCTCTGTCATGGGAGCATACCTCAGCTAACCTTTTGGAGCATGAACATGTGGAATGGAGTAAGTTACCCATGCCATCCCGGCCAAGGCCAATCTTGATCAGCCAACAGCCAGCTGGTGCCCTTCATATAAGTGAGCCTCTCCAAGATCAGCAGAGCCATCCAGATGGCCTCTCGGACATCTGGGCAATACAGGCATATTGTTCTAGACCACAGAGAATTTGAGGTTGTTCATTATACCAAGGTATTTTGATAATAGGTGCCTGATACTATAAACAATCCAAAACTGATGTTTACTCTTCAGACGTTTAATACTGAAACATGCCCAGGTGCAGGGTTCCAAACAGCCTTACTATTGGCTAAACTGTAAAAAGGAAAAGTTGTTGTTGTTTTGTTGTTGTTATTATAACTGTAGGGGTTGCCTGTAGCATATTTAGTGGCTATCTTTTATAAAACATATTTTATTCAAAATGTTTCCTGACTATTTCTGGCCTAATTGTTTAAAGCATAAAAATGTATTTACCTGGAGCACACACTTGTGACAGCATCTGCCTTCTAAAGCATCAATCTCAAGTTTAGAGATGAGGTTAAAAGAACCCTCAAGCACCTATAAGAAATGTCTTAAGGCAACAGTGCTCAGGTCATGAATCTGTATAAAATGCTGTCATATCTTTAGGAGTTACTTAATTAAAAAATACCCTTGGAGTATTTCAGTGTCTTCACAAAATGTAGAGGATATTGCCCACATGTTGTTAATAACCAGGTAGAGAAGGAAATCAAAGTAATAAAATGTGAGGAGGAAAATCTAAAAATATATCCAACTATAAATATCAAAGAACATGGGGGGGGGGTTTCTGTAGTTAAAGCACGTTTTCCATTGGTTTTATAATTGGTTTTGATTTCGTTCAAGTGGTTTTTTGAAAGCTTGATAAAATTATTTTTAAATATGGAATTTCAGTTTTATATAGAAAATCCTGCTTATATCATGATTTTTCCTGGCCTGTGTATGTGGGGGAAGAGTCACTACTTTGTTTTGTATAACGAAGCGATGAGGACAATTTTAAGAAAATAGAAACAGAAAAAATTTCCTTTTGCTTGGATGAACAGTAACTCTTTGCATTAGTTGGCAATGTCCTTATTTATAAAAACAGCTATTCCTCTACTTTACATGTGGTAGTTTAAGCATTGATGTTTGCCATGCCCAGAAGAAAGATTGTCCTTTTTTTGACAATCTTCCAGAGCTTCACCTGGAAAGCATCTGATTGTACGCCAACTCTAGGCCTTTCTCTGAAGTTGAAAATTTTCTGTGTTTTATAGTGAAATCTAGTTTCCTTCTTCAAGGAAATCTTCAATTCAGAGAAGCTGTCATCTGCTCTGTTCCACCCTTGTTTGCAGCCACATGAAACTATACTACAAAAAAAAATTTTTTGCGTCCTTTTCTCTATCACAGGTGCGCAGGCATGCCCATGAGGATAAAATTACTTACATAAGGCAGAAAGAGTGACTCAAAGTCAGAACTCAAAAAAAGACTGGTGCTGTTGCGTTCTGTGATCTGGAGGGATGAGGAACAAGGGACGTCAAAATCAAAGAAGCTGCAAACCCAGCCCTCAGGAGTCCGTCAGGAGGGGCTTCTCCACAACTCCAGTGAACCGACTGTGGAGAGCAATTTCTCTCCTCTTATTCCACGCAGATTGTGGAATGTTGTTCAGGCCGTTATTTGCATGTGCTCATGGGATCCTTGGCTAGGTTTTCTCAACCAAAGAAGTCAAGTTAGTCCTGAGACAAGTTAGTCCTCTCCTCTAAAAGTGACATGCCACATTTAATTTTCTATTTAGTTACCAAGGCAAGTGGTTGAAAATAAAATTTCTAAAACCGTATGTCCTGGCTGTGGTGCCACCAGGCGACCTTGAGGGAGTCATTTCACTTCACCGTACTTCAGTTTCCTCATCTGCCAAATGAGTATAATGAGAGCACCCACAGGGTTGTTGTAAGAATTAAAACCGTTCACAGATTTAAAACAACTACCACAGGGTCTGGCACTTGGTCAGTGCTATGTAAATAGCAGCTTTTATAATAATTCATTTTGACAAATGGTTATACCATTGCTACCTTTGTACTTAATTGCTGCTACTAAATGAGAAGGTCATGATAGTTCTTGAAATCTGTTTCCTCATCTGTAAAGTGAAGTTGTTAAAGGTAAGACTCTAGCTTTAACGATCATTCTAAGATGCACAGATATGAATATGCATGTCCTTACACCTTACATTAAACTGTTCGGAAGTGTTTATGTTGCAATTGGACGTGATGACCCTTTTCATTAGTTAATAAAAGCTACAGAAAGTGTTTCAGTTATTCCTAAGTCTTTATTGAGCACTATGTGTCAGGCATTATACTGGATGTTGGGGATTCAGCTATCAAAATCACAAAACAAATATCCCTTTAATTGCGGTGTTTTCATTTAGTATCTTTCTCTTGGCCTCTGGCTGTGTTCACTACTTGATGGAATGCTCACTAAGTAAATATGGAACTAGAAACTAGGATCCCAATTCTAACAGTATGTTTAAGTTATTTGGGGGAAATTTAATATGAGACTTAATGAAATTTTATAGAGATGTGAAAATACAAAACTTAAGAGTCTTAGGTGTCCCATTAAATTTCTAAAAGTTGTCTTTTTTTCTCCTACAGTGACCACCATATCCATAATTTTTGAACCAGAAGGGCCAAGTTTATGCTTGCCAAGAACTCTTTAATGCTAAATATATGCATTAAATAAAGAAAAAAACCAGCAAACTCCAGGTGCAAATATCCAAAATGCAGAGCAGTTTGTAAAAGGCCACATTTCAAGCTCAGGACAAGTTTATTATTAAATAGAAAAAATTATGTTGTGGATATTCTAGAGATCAATTTGTAGACCTGATTTGGAAATTCCTCATAGTGTTTCTATATATAAAAGAGAGTAAAGGCATAGAGCCAGGTTTGGATTTATATAGAATCTTAACCCTCCATAGTTTAGTGTAAGGAGAATATGAAAAAGTTCCTCTTGAAGAGTTTAGACTAACCATTCAGTCTTGCTGAAGTTTGATTGTTTTGGAATTACAAAAAGAGCAATTTTATGTAGTTCAACCTTATATTATTTGCTAATTATTTAAGGGAAAGTCTAATTGAACTTCCCTAGTAATGAAAATGTTTCATAGCTGTCACACTCAATATCGTAGCCACTAGCCAGTGCATGAAATGTGGCTTGGGTGATGAGAGCACTGAATTTTAATTATATTTAATTTCAATTAATTGACCTTTAAATAGTTATATGTGACTAGTTGCAACCTTATGAAACAGCAAAGTTTGGAGATATACATCAGAGAACTTTCCACACCAGTGTGGACTGGAAAATCTTTTAGAGCTAATGGAGTTCTATATTTCTAACAGCAACCTTGTAAAAATAAAATTATTAATTTTCCCATTTTGTGGGTGAGGAAACTGAGGCAGAGTGGCAATATTTTGTTTTCTCTGGTTCATCCACATTTGGAGGGGGTATAGAGATCCACAGGGGTCAGATCATTGGAGATAACGTAAGGGACAAAGTTGTTCACGTCCTAATGCTGGGAAACGTGAATATGTTACCTTATATGGCATAAAAGGCTGCACAGGTGTGATGAAATTAGGGATGTTGAGTTAGGGAACTTATTTAGATTGGTGCAATATCATCACAAGAGTCCTTATAAATAGAAGGTGGAGACAGAAGAGCATGAACCAAAGAGATGGCATCATGAGAATGTCTCACCCCTGCATCACTGGCTTTGAGGAGGCTAAAGCATATTCCACAGGGCATGCATATGAGAAGCCTCTGGAAGATGAAAAAGGCAAGGAAAATTGATTTGCTTCCAGTATCTCAAGAGGAAAACAGCCCCCTTGATTTTTGGCCAGTGAAACTGATTTCCGACTTCTGACCTCCAGAACCACAAGGTAACAAAACTGTGTTGTTTTAAGTCATTGAGTTTATGGTAATTTGTTACAGGGAACTAAGAAGGCAACTAGGCTAGAAGTGGGAAAATGAGTTGCAAGGTGTCTTAATTTACTATATATATATATATATATTTACACTATATATAAGCAGTGCAATTAATCTTAGTGGCAATGGAAATGGAGAGAAAAAATAGGAGATATGAGGTGGTGTCTGTGGCCAGTGAGTGGGGCGCTGGCCCCATTTACCAAGGGTGGCAGGTTCAGGCCTGGCCCAGGCCAAACTACAACAACAACAAAAAAATAGCTGGGTATTGTGATGGGTGCCTGTAGTCCCAGCTACTGGGGAGGCTGAGGCAAGAGAATCACCTAAGCCCAGGAGCTAGAGGGTGCTGTGAGCTGTGTGATGGCAACAAAGTGAGACTCTGTCTCAACAATAACAACAACAAAAGGAGATATGAGGAAATCAGAATCTACAGAAATAAAGTAACAAGACAAGGTTTGCACAAAAAGATGAATCACAAGTCTTTAAAGCGTAGAGCTTTTCTTCTAAGAAAATTCTTCTCAAAAATCTCTATGCATGGCAACCTAAATTGGCACAATATGTTAAGAGAGGGGCTAGGACGTTGAGACGTCTCTGATCATCAATTCATGGAGGACTTTAAAATCTCAGAGAGCCTCCCACACATGTCCCGGCTTACCCGCTGTTGGCTTTATTCTGCATGCCCCATATAAAGCGGCAGCTGCTGACTGCATCAACATTGCTGTATTATGAAAATTACGGGGGACGTAACTTTTTTTACGTTACTTGGCAACACATTTCTGTCCAGGTGTTTGAGAAACTCAGACCATAATTATTCCGAAGCAAGAGTAGATGAGAAATGCAGTCAAGGAAACCAGATTGCTTTTTGTCAAGAGAGTCTGTCAAGAGAGATAGCCTGGCGTGGTGGAGAGGACGTGAGCTCTGTAGAAAATGCTGAATTTGCATACTGATTCCACCACTTAGTTCTGAGACAGCATGCAGGAAACTTTTACACTCCCTGAATCTTGTTTTCATGATTTGCTCAGAACAAGTAGAATCATATCCACCTTGGAGGATAGTTGCATAGAATAAATGAGTGGACAGATGTAATGTGTTGGCTCAGAGTTGATGCCTGGTAGTTGCAAAATAACACAAGAAAGACTCTAAAGGAGGAAGAATTGAGTTAATGATCACATTTTTTTCAAAAGTATTTCTGTTCCTCCTTAAACAATGAAAAGAGTTGTTATTGTTTAAAAGTATATTCAGACAGCACATACACAATGAAATAAAACTTGCATTGCAAGATGGCACCATGAACATGGCCTCCAAAGACCTAAAGACAGGTATTAAAGTCATGTTAATATTTTAGGTAGATGGAAAAAATTTTTATATTTATTGAGATTTCTATTTCTATCTTATTAAGATATTTATTAAGATTTCTTCTGTTTTCCCTGCTGGAATAGTGCATATGATGTTCTTCTTCTTCTTCTTTTTTTTTAATGACCATTTGTAGAGCAATGAATTTACCGTACACTGTTACCAAGAATAATTAGAGGATTTTTTTTATTTTTATAGGAAGGAAAGAAGGAAGAAAGGAGGTAGCATTGAGGGAGGGAGGGGGAAGAAAGGAGAAAGGAATGAGGGAGGGAAACAGGGAGAAAAGAGAATTTTGGCAGAAAGTAATGAAAGAATTTAGAAAGGAAGAAAAATTATAACAAACTGAGAGAATAAATCCATAATTATTTATTCACCTTTTTCACCATACTTGAAATTATTATATACGATGTGTTCATTAATTCATCCACTCATGTATCCATGCAATGGATATTTATTAAGAGTTCACTAAAAGCTGGGAATCTAGACGTGAATAAATTAAACTGCATTGTTATTATTGTTGAATTTATAGTAAAGTGGGCGGAGCATCAGAATGAAACTTAACTTATTTAGTCCTCAGTAATAATAAAGTTGGCATTACTATCACTGCTTTCTGGATGTGGAAACTTAGTTGTGGTTAGCTAGTCAGTGATAGATTGAGATGCCGATTCCTGTCTGATTGGTTACAGGTTAAATGCTCATTGTGTTTCCACATAATGCCATCCTGAGTGGGGGCCGTAGAACTAATGCAGGGTAAATGTGTGTGTGTGTGTGTGTGTGTGTGTGAGATGTGCAAGAAAGAGAGAAATTTGGAAAATCTGACCATTTTTGAACAATATGAAGAAGCCGTGCAGCCTTTTCTTTATAATACTTGAAATATTGGCCATCGTTACTACTATCCTTAGATAAAAATATCAAAGGAGATTAATTGATATTAGAGATTTAGGACTATATTTGGTAGTCACTTAAATATATCTTTAATTATATAATATTATATATAATATTTTGTAAAAGTCAGATGGACTGCTCAAATTAAATATTTGTCTACCTTTCTAAATAATCTACACCTACAGAATAGTACAGTGAATTCCACCAACATTCAGAGAACATGCATTCTGTATTAGTCACCACACTAGGTGCAACTAGTACAAAAATTAGAAGGCCAAGAATTTAACCTTTAACTCACAGAGGATTAGAGGTAGGGTAGGAAAGAGGCAATGGCAGATAGATTTTCAGGTAACACATTATAATGCTGAGGAAATTAACATGATAGATTTTGCTGTTTTGAGGGAGAAACAACAGAGGAACAAGTCTTTTTTTTTTTTTTCATGGTTGGAAATAGGAAGGGAGTCAGGGATACTTCATAGAAGAGGCAAAGTTAACAAATGGATTCAGAGAATGGCACAATGTCCATTGAGTTTCGAAGTTGGCTTTATTGAGGGGAAATGGTTAGAGAGGATGTGGGCCAGAAAAACTAGATCTTTATTTCAAAGAGTATTTCATATAAGGCTTGGGAACATGAATTTTGTTTCTGTAATGCAGGCAACAAAGGTTCCTTGAATACTTTATGGGATGGTGTGGCAAGACGGATTTGTATACTGCTGGTCACTTCCACTGCAAATCTGGTAGGTTGCAAACACCAGGTTAACATTTGAACTGAAACCCCATCAAAGTAATAAGAAAGAGATATTTGTAAAGGAATCAGTGCAGAAGGGGAGGATCAGAGAAGAGCAATAGTAACAATTTGGGGTACTGGGAAGCAAATAGGCTGTAGCAGCTGTCCTTAGAAACATAGCCATCTGAACCCATCAATGAGCTGAGCCCATCACTGGGGCTCAGTGTCCACTGGCCCCAGAAATAGGAAAGCCAAGAACTCGCTGGTTGAAAAAAACAAAACAAAACAAAACACTCCCAGCAATACTGGAACTAGGGATGGTGTCAGGAAAAACAAACAAATAAACAAAAAACCCAGGAGAACTATGCTCCTGAAGGCATTAGACCGCTGAGCTCTTTCACAATGTGGCAGAATTAAGCTAATATCTCTCCTCTGTTCTCCCAGAAATTAGGATTTTCTCTGGAGAAAACATGAACAGGCCTATGTACATTAGATACAGTTGTGAGTGGGGCACAATACTAAATAAGACAGATTGTTAGTTTGTTTGTTTAAGACAGGGTTTGCTCTGTTGCCGAGGCTGGAATGGAGTGGCAAGATCATAATTCATTGCTACCTTGAACTCCTGACTCAAATCAAGCTATTCTTCTTTCTCAGCCTCTGGAGTAGCTTGGAACATAAGCACACACTACCATAGCAGGTTAATTTTTAAAATCTTTGGGCAGACATGGTCTTATTGTTGTATTTCTCAGGGTGGTCTTGAATTCCTGACCTTGCCACAGCCTCCCAAGTCCTGGGACTACAGGCATGAACCACTGAAACCAGCCAATAAAAAGGATTTAACTGTAAGCTTTATACAGACTCATTCACTTATAGGCTTCCATACTAGGAGTCTAGAATAAAGTCAGTAAGGCTTATAACGTCCATACAGGAAAATAGAAGCATTCTTAAGTATGTGGGCAGCCTAAGGGAGAGTAAACAAACAAAGGGTCCCAATCAAAGCAAAACAACCAACCAGGAAAAGCACAATAGTCCAACAGTGTCTTCAACCTGCAGCCAAGACTGCAGCAGAGACACACACCACCATGCACAGAGCTTCCAAGAGCTGTGCACCATCCAGCTCCCAGAGTGGAGCAGGCAGCCAGTGATCTCCAGATAGAAATGTCTCTGTGTAAGGACACCTCATGTCTCTCAAATTCTGCCTTTTCCTTCTTCCATACAAATAAACTCGCATTTGTAGAACTTCTTGGCAGCTGGGCTAACAATGTACTAAATAGGACATATGTAAAAGCATTCTCTCTACCTCATTTGCTTCAAAGGAAATTGTAACCATGGAACTTTTCTCATTTCCTTTTTCTGCAAGATGGAGCACAGACTTTCCTGGTGCATAAAGACTCAGCTTCAACAGTGAAGACAAAGTCAAAATCTCCAGACAAGAGCCTGGCAAGACAATGGAAGGAAGCTGGGTCTCTGAGTGACTCTTTGGAACAGAGCTATGCCGCTAACCTAGGTTTCTCACCTATTTCTCTGGACTATTTCTCTGTATTCTATGTTCTTTAAGTGACAGCATTCGAGATTTTTAATGCTTTAATAGCTCATCTTTTACTTTTGCTAGCATAGCATCAAATATAGTTATAGAGTAGAATCTCTATAATTTGACCACTCGAGAAACTGTAACAAACTGGTCAAAATGTGGAGGTGGTCAGTATAAGGAAGTAGGCTGACTGTACTGAAATGTGCATGTGGTGCATGTCCCGTTTATGAAAATTGGGTCAACTTAAGGAGGTGGTCAGCTATGGAGGTTCTATTATGTGTGTGTATGAAAGAATACTAAACTGTAAACAAGAAATCACCTTGGAAGAAACAGAGACGACAAAGGTTGGAAGGAAATCACCACCACCAATAGCAAGAGCAACAAAAACAAGAGTAGTTTCACTATTCACAGAAAAATAAGGAATGATCTTGAAGAAAAGGAATACTCAGAGAATGTATAAAAGTTATCAGAAATAAGTTAAACATGTCATAATTGAAACAATAAATTTTTTTTTTTTTTGAGACGGAGCCTCAAGCTATCCCCCTGGGTAGAGTGCCATGGCATCACAGCTCATAGCAACCTCCAACTCCTGGGCTCAAGCCAGTCTCCTGCCTCCACCTCCCAAGTAGCTGGGACCACAGGCGCCTGCTACAATGCCCGGCCATTTTTTGGTTGTAGCCATCATTGTTGTTTGGCGGGCCCAGGCTGGGGATTCGAACCCGCCACCTTTGGTGTACGTGGCTGGCGCCTTAGCCAATTGAGCCACAGGCACCAAGCCAACATCAATGTTTTATC
>CAUYQV010029452.1:0-22241 GCA_963574575.1 Galagoides demidoff | reverse complement strand
GCCATGGCATCACAACTCATAGCAACCTCCAACTCCTGGGCTCAAGCGAGTCTCCTGCCTCCGCCTCCCAAGCAGCTGGGACTACAGGCGCCTGCCACAATGCCCGGCCATTTTTTGGTTGCAGCCATCATTGTTGTTTGGTGGGCCCGGGCTGGGGATTCGAACCCGCCACCTTAGGTGTATGTGGCTGGCGCCTTAGCCGATTGAGCCACAGGCGCCGAGCCGCAAGAGAATCTCTTAACCTAAGAGTTTGAGGTTGCTGTGAGCTGTGAGGCAATAGCACTCTACCTAGGGCAACAACTTGAGACTCTGTCTCAAAAAAATAAAAATAGCAGGGCATTGTGGCAAGTGCCTGTAGTCCCAGCTACTCGGGAGGCTGAGGCAAGAGAATCTCTTGAGCCCAAGAGTTTGAGGTTGCTGTGAGCTATGATGCCATCACACTCTACTGAGGGCAACAAAGAGTCTGTCTCAAAAAAAAAAAAAAAAATCACTGTGTCCTGCACCCACTTTGAGGGAGAAGTCAGCAGAGAAGGATTTATAACAAAGTGCTGTGTGCTTGATATGTAGATGTTGGTTGGGATTCCCTCCTCCAAGACATAGCAGGGAGTCATATGCTCCCAGGGGATGTTGCTGAGGGCAGATTGAAAGATGGCACACATGTCCTCCCATGACACCCAGCTGTACCCTTTGGGGTTCAGAGCTTGGTTCCACTCAGCTGAGATCAGATCCTGTGACAAGTACGTGCACCCAGGGTCAGAGTGCTCCTGACCTCGACATCATTGCCACCCTGAAGGAGCAGGTTGATGGGTCAGGCCTGAGTGCTGGTTGGCAGCAGGACATGCAGGGCCAGAGGGTTGCCAGGGTACACTCAGCTACTCTGACTGCAGCCAGAACAGCAGCAAGGTCCTAAGTGGCCAGCCCCCTCAGCCCTCTGACCCCTATGGCTAAGGGCTGCCCTGTTCAGGGCGTGGCCACAGCCTTCTATGGCCTGATGCACCTGCCACGTGGCTATATAAATGAGGGGCAAGTGCATTAATTTTAATTAATCTTAACAAACTTTTACTTTATTATTATTATTATTTTTTTTTTTTTAAGACAGGGCCTCAAGCTGTCACCTTGGGTAGAGTGCTGTGGCATCACAACTCACAGCAACCTCCAACTCCTAGACTTAAGGGATTCCCTGCCTCCGCCTCCCAAGTAGCTGGGAGAACAGCTACCCGCCACAATGCCGGAGTCTTTTTTAATTGCAGCTGTCATTGTTTGGTGGGCCCGGGCTAGATTCAAAGCCACCAGCTCAGGTGTATGTGGCTGGTACCTTAGCCGCTTGAGCCACAGGCACTGAGCCTTTTTTTTTTTTTTTTTTTTAATGCATGAAGGTTTTGTTTTGTTTTGTCTTGTTTTGTTTGAGACAGAGTTTCAAGCTGTTGTGCTGGGTAGAGTGCCATGGCATCGCAGCTCATAGCAACCTCAAACTCTTAGGCTCAAGCAATTCTTTTGCCTCAGCCTCCCAAGTAGCTGGGACTACAGGCACCCACCACAACTCCCAGATTTTTTTTTTTATTTTTTAATTGCAGTTGTCATTGCTGTTTTAGCTGGCCCGAGGCAGATTCGAACCCGCCTGCTTCAGTGTATGTTGCCGGTTCCCTACCCACTGAACTTCAGGAGCTGCCCATCTTTATACACTTGAAACTGACACTAAATTCAATCAGCAGAAAATTCTTAGGCATATAAGAAACAACTTGGATATGTTAGTGGACTTTTTCAGCTTAATTTTTGAGAATTTAAACACAAATGAAGTATTTTCAATGAAAATATAGCATCCAAATGGAGATTTACTTTATGTAAGGTTTATACCAGGTTGCAGAGATTTAATATGAAAAGTAGAACCTGGCTTGGCGCCTGTGGCTCAAGTGGCTAAGGTGCCAGCCACATACACCTAAGGTGGTGGGTTCGAATCCAGCCCGGGCCCACCAAACAAAAATGATGGCTGCATCCAAAAAACAGCCAGGCATTGTAGTAGGCACCTGTGGTCCCGGCTACTTGGGAGGCTGAGACAGGAGACTGGCTTGAGCCCAGGAGCTAGAGGTTGCTGTGAGCTGTGATGCCACATCACTACCCAGGGGGACAGCTTAAGGCTCTGTCTCAAAAAAAAAAGGAAAGTGGAACCTCTCCTTAATTGTTTCATTCATCTGAGCTGCCATGGAACTCACACTGACCTGACCCCGCCTATGTCCCTGTCATGCTGTGGCTGAGACACCCCGGCATACTCTGTCCTCTCTGCAGATGCAGTTGGATCCGCATAAGCTGGATGTGGGCACCAAGTTGGACCTGTTCGGCAGACCCCCTGCCCCAGGCGAGTTTGCTGGATTCCACTATCCACAGGACCTGGCCCGGCCACTCTTCTCCAGTGCAGGTGAGACCTTGGCAGCATCTCAGGTGACCAGGTGGGCGTGAGGCAAAAACATCTTTCCCTGTCTGGCTGGCTGTGCCAGGAGCACAGGTATACACTGGGCCTTGGTGCCCACCTCTAACTCCTGGTGGGAGCCCTGCTTATCCCCACCCTCTGCTCCCAGATGCATCTGTAGGGCTGGTGTGAGCCCCCTGAGCACTCAGGTGACTTGTCCTGAGGTCCCTTACTCCTTAGCCTTCTGTTCTGATGTCTTGCACCCACCAGAGCCAAGTCATGGTCAGGAATCCCCCAGGAAGGGGGTTTGGCTGGTGCTGCTCTTCCTGTAGGGCACAGCTATGTTGGGGTCCCCTGGCCCCCTAGGTGTGGCTGGTTGCTGGAAGGACTCCTAGGACCCAGCACAGTCCCTGGAAAAGGCACAGAGGAAGTCAGCAGAGACCTTGCAAGTTTCCAAAGTCCTGCCCCTAGGAAGCACACTCTACATGTTTCTCTCCCAAAAATGAGCTTGGACAACATGTATGAGTGTTTACTAGGAACACTCGCAGAGGCACTGCCCAGAGTCTGCTCATGGGGGCAGCTCTGCCTGGTATATGCCCAGGTTCCAGACTGAGGAAGGCAGGTACCATGTAGGCCACCATGTATATATAGTCTAAGCATCAAGTTGCGGGAACCTTCTCAGTACGTTATACTGTACACCTTTCTACATAGACATATACGGGCAGACATGCCTGTGCACACATACACACATGTACCCACTGTATACTCACCCACACAGACACATGTACACATGAACATGTCTACATATGCACATGTGCACACAGCTGACCTTGAAAAACTTGGGGATTATGGGTGCAGAGCCACCACACAGGCAAAAATTCAAGTATAACTTTTGACTTGCCCAAAATTTAACTAATAGCCAGGTGTGGTGGCTCATACCTGTAATCCCAGCACTGTGGGAGGATGAGGCAGGAGAATTGCTTGAGCTCAGAGTTTGAGACTTGTCAGAGCAAGAGTGAAACCCTGATTTGTTAACAAAAATGAAAAACCATGGGCAGAGTCTGTGGTTCAGTGAGTAAGGCGCCGACCCAATATACTGAGGGTAGCGGGTCAAATCCATCCCCAGCCAAACTGCATCAAAAAAAAAAAAAAATACTCGGGAGGCTAAGGCAGGAAAATTGCCTGAGCCCAAGAGCTGGAGGTTGCTGTGAGCTGTGATGCTACAGCACTCTACTGAGGGTGACAAAGTGTGGTTCAAGGAGCTAAGGCACCAGCCACATACACCTTAGCTGGCGGCTTAAAATCCAGCCGGGGCCTGCCAAACTAACAATGACGGCTGCAACCAAAAAATAGCTGGGCGTTGTGGCGGGCAGCTGTACTGCCAGCTACTTGGGAGGCTGAGGCAGGAGAATCCCTTGAGCCCAGGAGTTGGAGGTTGTTATGAGCTGTGATGCCACGGCACTCTACCCAAGGTGACAGCTTGAGGCTCTGTCTCAAAAAAAGAAAAAGAAAAACCCAGCCAGGCACCTCAGTGAGCATCTGTAATCCCAGCAGCTTCAGGAAGCTGAGGCAGCAGGATGCCCACAGCTCGAGCTCTGAGGTTACAAGGAGCTATGATGCTACTGCCCTCTGCTCAGGGCATAGGACTCAACAATAACAACAAACAAATAGGGAAATAAAAAGAACAAAATAAAAAAAATTGAACAAATAGCCTGCTTTTGACTAGAAGCCTTACTAATAACACAATTAACATATTTTATGTGTTACGTTATTGCATACTGTGTTCTTACCATAATGTAAGCTAGACAACGGTGGTTAGGAGCATTATGAGGAAGAGAAAGTAGCCTTCATCCTCATCATCTTTTCACTGAGTAGGCTGAGGATGAAGAGGGTGAGTCTTGCTCTCACGTGGCAGAGGTGGGAGAAAATCCATGTGTGTAAGTGCACCCATGTAGGCCAAACTGTTCAAGGGTCAGCTGTATACACACATGCTCACACACGCACAGATACATGTGTACATATGCACACAGGCTCTGCATCTGCCCTTTCTCTATAGCCGCCAGGTCCTTGAGGCAGATCACTTCCTCAGAACCCTCCATTTGCCTCAGTGCCCTTCTCCTCCCCGTCTTTTCCATGTACTTAGCACCACCTAACACCATGTGATGTGTGTAGTCTGAGGGCGGGGGGGTGGGGAGTGTCACCTCTGGACCCTCGTTAGTACTGGGGTCTCCGGAGCAAGGAGGTTCTTTCCAGCCCTGCTGCGGCTCCCTGAGAGCCTCTGGGCCATGAAGCTCCCTGAGGGCCTCTGGGCCATGGGTTCTTCCAGTCCAGGTTTCTCAGGAGCCAGGGTCCGCCCATCCAGGCTGCAGTCTCTAGCAGTGAGCAGCCCAGCTCTGGGGCCCCTGCCTTCATCCTGCTCCTGTCCTATCTGCCCTTCCCTCCTCAGATACTCCCACCCTCTGGGCCGTACCTCAGGACAAGACTTGGTGTTGGGCCAGGAGGGTGCCTTGCAGCCTTCTCTCTGCTCCATCAAGCACTTGGGGGCTTCACTGGAACTGGCTTGAAAGTACACGTTGACAGGAGGGAAATGCTTCCTTCTCTCCTGTCTCCCTGTCCAGGAGTGAGGCAAATTTCCCATCTAGTTAGGCCTTAGTAAAATAACTCCTAGGTTCTTCATAAAAATATTATGACTGGAATTTTAAAATTATATTTTTTCACTGCCTTTTGCTAGAGAATAGAAGTTTGCATTGATTTTGAGTTATTTGTATATTATGCATTGATTTTATATCTAGCAATCTTTTTTGAATGCAAAGAAATTTACATATATCCTCCAGCATTTTTTGTGTAGAAAGTCATACCTATAAACAATAGTTTTGCTTCTTTATTCCAAACCAGATGACTTTTTTTTTTGAGACAGAACCTCAAGCTATTCCCCTGGGTAGTGTGCTGTGGCATCACAGCTCACAGCAACCTCCAACTCCTGGGCTCAAGTGAGTCTCCTGCCTCTGCCTCCCAAGTAGCTGAGACCACAGGCGCCCACCACAATGCTTGGCTATTTTTTGGTTGCAGGCATCATTATTGTTTGGTGTGCCCAGGCTGGATTTGAACCCACCACCTTAGGTGTACGTGGCTGACGCCTTAGCCAGTTGAGCTACAGGTGCCAAGCCAGATGACTTGTTTTGATGTATAAACTGTTAATACATTTCTTGAGTCACTTTGCCAATTTTTTTTTTTTTGCAATTTTTGGCCAGGGCTGGGTTTGAATCTGCCACCTCCAGCATATGGGGCCGGCGCCCCACTCCTTTGAGCCACAGCACTGTCCAACTTTGCCAATATTTTGTTCCAGGTGTGTTATCCTGAATGAGTCAGACTTAAATTTTCCTCTCCTGTGCTGAATTTGTCCAGTTTTTTCAGAAAGGCTATTTGCCCCCTTAAGTGGGTGAAAAAACAAATATCCCCTTGTTCTGTTCTTGGGAAGAGCTCTTATGAGATTTTGTCATTGCCTCACATTTGAATACCCTGACCCAGGGTTTTATTTATTTGTCTGTTTATTTTTATCTTTATTTATTTATTTTGAGGCCCTGGATAGAGTGCTGTGGCATCACAGCTCACAGCATCAAACTCTTGAGCTTGAGTAATCCTCAGCCTCCTGAGTAGCTGGGACTATAGGTGCCCACCATGCCTGGCTAATTTTTCTATTTTTAGTAGAGATGAGAGATAGGGTCTTGTTCTTCTTCAGGCTGGTCTTGAACTCCTGAGCTCAAGCAATTCACCCACCTTGGTCTATCAGAATGCTAGGATTACAGGCATGAGGCACTGTGCCCAGCCTGACCGAGGGTTTCAAAGTGATTTTTTTCCCCTTTATTGTTATAGGACTCTTTAAGCTTTCTGTTTTTTCTTCAGTCCATTTTGGTAATTTGTATTTTTCTAGTAGTGAGTCATTTGGTATCACTTTCCACATTTGTCAGCGGGAGCTATCCCCAATGTCTCAGGCCCAGCAGTTGCTAATACCTCTCAGCTCTGCTATCTCTTTCTTCATTATTCATGGCAGAGGTTTTTCTATTTCATCAACTTCTGGGAAGGAAGAGTTTTGCCCTTGTTCCCCTTGCTGGTGTGTTCTTGGTCTCTTGGCTAGCTCTGCGGTTTCCCAGGCATGTGCACTTACAGTGATACGGGCTTTTCTGTTCCCCATACATTTCACTGGCCTGTGTGTTCCTTAGTGTGGGGCTGACCATCGGCCTTCTCCAGTTTAGGAGTGAGACTTGCATGTCAGAGCTCAGTACAGACCAAAAGCCCTGAGCAGGCCCTGCCCTCTGCAGTCTGGGGAGTGTACCTACCACAGCCCACGGTTTGGGATGCAAGTGTCCCATTGTTGGGGTACCCAGGATTAAGGCGACCAACCCCCACGTGCAGGGCATGACTCAGCAGCCTCCCAAGGCCATGCCCCACACACCACTCTCCACATAGGGCCTGGGGTGGTATTGGGGCAATCAGGGCAAGTACCTCTGTGGCTCATGTGAGCTGGCCCTGTGCCCAGGGATAGGCCTGTGTCCCTCAGACCCAATGCATCCCATCTTGAGCAGCAAGGGTCACTTAGTAGTTCAAACTTTAAGGTAACTGGTTTTGGAAGCAGCTGACCAAGGCCCCCCCATGTAGCACCTCCCCTCTGTCTCTGCCCTAAGCCGTGTCCTCCTTTACTCCTTAGCACCTCCCTTCCTATCACTTCTCGGCCTTTTAGCTAAGATCAAGTATAGCACCTCCCTTACTGCACCCTGTCCCAGGATAGCCACTGCAGCTGCTTCCTCCAGGTGTTGGGGAGGTGACTATGTCCCACCCTTAACCTGACCAGACACACCTTCGCCCCACGGTTGGGCTGTGTGGGAGAACAGGCAGCAGAGGGTACTACAGGAAACCAGGGCACTCACCCCACCTGTGAATGATGTTGCAGATGGGAGGCCTCAGATGCACTCTTTGGGCCTCTGTCGACTTGGCTTCCCTGCAGGTGCTGCCCATCCTGCCACCAACCCCTTCGGACCCTCGGCCCCCCCTGGCAGCTTCCTGCCCACTGGTCACCTGGCAGGTGGGTGCCCCCGGGCGGTGCATTCCAGCTTCCTGTATAGACCTTAGGGTTGGGGGAAGTCAGGAACCAGGAGGGTAGCCCTGAGCCCCGGGATACCCCTTGGATCACACGGGGGTACCCCTATAGGACCAGGCAATCAGGCAGGGACCATGCAGATCTCTGACCCCTAGTTGCCCCACAGACCCTTTCAGCAGGTCGAGCAGCTTCGGGGGCCTGGGCAGCCTCAGCAGTCACGCCTTTGGGGGCCTGGGCAGCCATGCTCTGAGTAAGTGACCAGCACAACCCTTTCTCCATACCTTCTCCCGGGCTGGGGCACACCCTGCAGGGTTCCTCTGGTGGGGGCAAGACAGCTGTTCTGGCCTCAACACCCTGACCTATGCCCCCAGCTCCCAGCAGTGGCAGCATCTTTGCCCCCAAGGAGGACTCCTCAATGCACAGCCTGCCCAGCCCCCATGAGACCTGGAACCGGCTGCACCGGGCACCACCCTCCTTCCCCACGCCACCCCCATGGCCCAAGTCCATGGACACGGAGCGGGTCTCAGCACTGACTAACCATGACCGAGAGCCAGACAAGGGCCGGGAGGAGCGGGAGCGGTGAGTGGAGCCCTCTAGGCCTCCCATCCTACTCTTCTCCCATCCCAGTTTGGTGCAGAGCTCTGGGGACTCAGCCCTGACTTGTGATTCTCCAGAGAAGGGCCAGGAAAAGGACGCTTATAAGCACACTGTATACTGCTTACCCTGGGAGGGTGCACATGGGTGGAGTAGGGTGATAGGAACTCCATGCCCTTCAGACTGTGCAAGTTTCCAGAGAAGGGAGGCAGCAGACTGGAGCTGTGGACACACCCCAGGGAGGGTCTTCTGCAGACAGTGGGCTCAGAACTCATCTGCTCAGGAAGCTCCTGCTTCTACCCCAAGGCAGCTTGGGTCTTTCTGTCTTGACATCTGGTCTTCAGGGACATGGCAGAGGCCCCTAGGCACAGTATGAGTACATAGCACTGGCACCAGAGTTTAAGGCAGGAATTCCAGGGTAGAGGGAGCAGTGCCTGTCCCCAGCAGAGAGATGCCCAAGGCTCTGGTCTCAGTGGGAATGCAGAGCTTTGTAGTTCTGCTCTGGTGTGTTTCTAGGCTGTTTGCCATGGGGGAGGAAAGTATGGGAGTATTTGTCACCGCCATTGTGTTGACGGGTGCTGCTGGCATCTGCAAGACCTCAGATGATAATGGGACCCCACACAAACCAGGGAATGTAGACCCCACAGGGATATACTCCCCTCTGCTGAGAGGACAAGCTTCTCCAGGATGACTGACCTGACTGTCCTACTCCCAGGGACCTCCTGGAGAAGACGCGCCTGCTCAGCCGGGGCTCACCCGCAGCCTCCATGGGTCACATGGTTAGCAGCCTTCTCCTTCGAGGCCAGGCCGGCCAGAGCGAGCTGGGCCGTTCCGGGCTTCCCACAGAGCGCGAGGCCGAGCCCCGAGTCAAAGAGAGCTGTTCCCCAGCCAAGGAGGAAGTGGTCAAGCCAGCAATGCGCCTGCCCTCACCCTGCAGCAAGGCGACCTTGGGCGACGTGAAGGTCAAGGAGGAGCGGGGCGCAGATGAGGCGCCGGAGCCCCCGGCCTCCGGCCTGCACCCCGTGCCCATGCCGCTGGGTATGGGCCGTGAGCGCCTGGGCGCACCAGGCTTCGCTTGGGAGCCCCTGCGGGAGGCCTACCGCGGCCTGGAGCTGCCCCGGCGCGCCTTCCCTGCTGGCCCGGGCCCCGCCAGCCTCTTCGAGCCCCCCGAACGCACATACCGCGACCGAGAGCCACACGACTATAGCCCAGAGCACCTGCGGCCACCGCGCCGGGAAGAGCTAGAGCGCCCACGGGGCCCAGGTCTGGACGGCACCCCACACCCGCCTCCTGCCCTGAGCGCACCGCACCTTCCCCGCCTCGGACTCCTGGCGCGGACCCCGCCGGCTGCCGCCACAGCCGCGCTGGGCGCCCCGCCCCCTTTGGTGGCCGGGCCCCCCACACCACCTGCACCACGGAGCAGGACTACCCCGCTTGAAGGCCTTGGGCCAGGCGAGGCGTGCGGGTACTCTCCATCCCGCAACCCTCCTGAGGTGGAGGCGCGGTAGTCGCCGCTGCCCCATAGACACTTTAAGACGTGCACTGCTGTAAACTTTTTTAAATGTAAATTTCTAAAACTTAAGCACAGTTCCATCAAATCTTGGGGTGACAGCTTTTCCGCAAAGCCTGCGGACTCAGTGAATTTACTGTACAGCTTTTTGGGGGCGGGCTTTTCTTTTCTGAGCTTGACATTAGGCTGTTGGGAAAAAATTCAAGTTTGTACCTTTCTTTCCCACAGGAGAGAAGCATTTTTAATGAATTTGTATTTTTCTTAATTTTATGCTCTTTAGACACTTAACCAAAAAAGAAACTTTTGCTTCTTGGTTTTTAGTTGGGATTTGCAAGGTAATGGCCTCAGATCTCTCTCCAGAGCCCCAGGGTTTCATTGTCTTATTTATGGAGAAAAAACGGTCATTTTGTCCAACGCACTGTGAGGCTCCCCACTCAGGCCTGGCCCTGGCCCTCCCTTGGTACTTGGAACCGAAGTTACAGATATATATTAAAATAATAATTAATAATAATGTACGAAACTTTGTTTTTTGCCTTATTATGCAAAAGTGTAAGGGTTTCTTTTTTTAGTTTCTTTTTTTAAAAGTACAAAGGAAACAAGTGTACATAGTCTGTTGATATCAATGTATTAAATTCTTAACCTAGGTAGACTTTATAAAGATGGTTTCCAGAAATCCCTCTGGTTATTTGTCCAAATGGTCACAAAATGCCCACTGGCTGTCAGTTGTAAACACTTTAAGAAGTTAAGTTTAATAGCAGCACCTACCCTTCAACTATGCAAGTGCTATGAAGCAGGATTTGGGGGAGAAGTTCCTGCAGCAGGGCGGAGACTGCCCCTGGAGGGCGGTGGGTGCTCTTGGCTGCAGCACTCCCAGGGCGTCTCCTGCTCACAGTTCACGGTGGGCTTCAGGACTGGCCGACTCTGTCTGCAAGAACAATTCTGTGGACCCTTGTGCTAAACAGTGTTCTCGGAAATCTATACACTAGACGAGTAGAATCTCAGAAGTGCAAGAGTCTAAATACTGATTACAGAAAAATAAATAACTTGTATATTTTCTCTCCTCTGTGAAGGCTGTCAAACGTTTGTCTCCCTGTCATCTGTGCACCTTAGTTCCATGGCTGGTTCCCTCTGGCTCAGGTTTGTCTCATAGACATGCAAGTGCCACTGTGCTCTGCTGGCAAGGTGTCCTTTTGTGTTTCCTAATGTCCAGCCTGCCTCTATGGGCTTCTGAGTCTCCTCCATTCAGGTATCCACAGCTGTTCTGTGTTCCCAGCCATTTTTCCACTATAGACTTCACTTTAAATATTCTGTTCTCATGTCATTCACCAAAGGTAAATACAGGCTTGATTTTTGGATAAAACTGTGGTCTAGTGTTCTATGCGATGTTAGGGTTGGCAGCCTCTAGATACCCCAAACACCTCCCTCTGGTACAGGCACCGTAGGGTGCCCAGGCAGCTCAGGGCCACCCTAGGGGGCAGTGCTGCCCTGGAATGAGGCCTGAGGCAGCTCCCTGGTGCCCTCAGCTTTGGTGCAGGCATCAGGTGGCTCCCAATGGTCCCAAGCTGCTACAGCCCACCCCCCACAGCTAGAACTATCTCTTCAGGTTTTCATCTTCTCTGCATGGAAAGATGCCATCCCATGGCCTTCCATCCCTCTGTTGGCTTTTCATCCTCACAGAGCAGAGAGTAGGCTGGGAAAGGGGCAGAGCTGACCTACCTACCCACCTACCCACTCATGCAGGGAGCACCTGGGACTTTGAGGAGGTCTTGTGGGTCCCACAATGAGTGAGGGTACCCTTCTTCCCAGAATCTTCCATAGCACTGTGCCCCATGAGGTCACAACAGGGATTTGCACTGAGAAATATGTCATTAGGCAATTTTGTGTTGTGGGAATGTCACGGAGTGTCCTCACACCATCTTGGCTGCACACCTAGGTTGTTGCTCCCAGGATATAAACCTTCATAGCAAGTGACTGAGCTGAGCACTGTAGGCAGCTGTACATGTGAGTATTTGTCTCTAAACCTGTCTAAATGAACAGGCTTAGTAAAACCACTATCCTGTATGCAATTCATTCATCATTAACCAAGATGCCATTATGTGATGCAGCACTGTTCATTTTTCCTTGTCTGGGTTTTCTAACCTACACAGCAAACCTTCAGGAGCAACTGGTGTGTGTTTTGCCCGTGACTGAATGATGGCGTGGGGTCAGGAGCACCCCTAGGGGAATCAACCTGCACTAAGGGCACCCTTGACAGGGGTTGTAGTATATTTTCCTACATAACAAGTGCTCTAGAGGAAGGGGGAATGGGGTTTGGGGATAGGTGTCATGCCTAGCATAGTTGTGATTCTCTTGGCCTTCTTGCTCATTGCACATAATTGTAAAATAGCTGCTGCAGCCCCAGGTATTACTTCCATATTCAAGGAAGAGAGAATAATAAGGGGGAAAAGCTAACACCAAACTGTCTGCTCCTTTTGTCTGAAAGACAGAACCTTCTGAGTTTTCTGCTCATCCACAGAAGGTTTCTGTTTGGGCCTCCTTGGATAGGACTTGGTGACACATAGCCTCATTATCAAGGAAGATGGAAACATGGGCATGGGCAGGTACACTGGCTAAGGCTCTGGAATTTTTTTTCTGTTATACCACAGTTTGAGCATTATTATTTTTCTCCAAAATTGTGTGTGGAGCTTATAATATGCATGCATTTCATTTCCAGACAGAAAAGGCCACCAGGAAACATTCCCACAAAGGCACTTAGATCCACTGGCACACAGACCCTGGGCTCTCCCTGGGCTCCTGCTTGGAGTTAAACTAGGTCCTTTATCCAGGCTTGCAGGGACAGACAAGACTCTTCTAACAGCAGCAAGCAGAAGAGGCCCCACAGAAACAGCAGGACCGTATGGTTACCCCAAAACTCTCACCCTAGCCACACCCAGTCAGGGCATCTGGGGATGAGAGGTCTGAAGGGCTGAGCCCAACTCACCATCTTGCAGCCATTTGCCTCTGACTGTAACCACCTGTCCCCACCCTCTAAGGAGGCCACCAGGGCATAGCCTTCCCTAGTCAGGAAAAGACTCAAGGGTCACATTTGCCCAGCAGAGCAGGTGTGCACAGATGATTGGGTGGCCTGGGGCCCTCATGTCACAGCCTGGTACAGGGCTGCTATTCCCTGCCCCAGCTAGATATGACTCCTGTTTTAATCATCAAGTTCAAGGCTGTCAACAAAAATAGCTACTAGACTATTGAGACTTCCCCTCTGTAAATTTCTGTTATTAGATTTTAGGAAAAGCAATCACAGAGTGGGCCAGGTGCAGGAGCTCATGCCTATAATCCTAGCACTCTGAGAGGCCAAGGAGGGTGGATTACTTGAGCACATGAGTTCAAGACCAGCCTGAGCCAGAGGGAGACCCCCATCTCTACTAAAATAGAAAAACTGAGGCAAGAAGATCACTTGAGCCCAAGAGTTAGAGCTGTGAGCTGTGATGCCATGGCACTCTACCCAGGGCAACAACCTGAGACTCTTGTCTCAAAAAAAAAAAAAAAAGAAAGAAAGAAAAAGAAATCACAGGGTGATATGTACTCCCTGTATGGAAGAAGTCAACAGCCCCTTCCTCCAGACTGCTCTGTTTCACCCAGCAGTGCAGGTGCAGACATACCTCCTCCTACCCTCCACCCCACCTCTTTCTGGAATCTTCCCTAGCCAGGCACAGAAAATAAAATGGTTATTTCCAAGGTTTGCTTTCAACCCTTGTCCCATTTCCAGCTAGAATGATCCACAGACTTCATGACAGAATTCCATTTTGTCCTCCCCAGTGTGGACAAAAATGAATCCACAGTTATGCTAGGACTGCAACACTCCCCTTTCAGGAACCAGAAGCATAAGGAGACAGAAAACACATGAGGATGTGCAGGACCTCACACTGCCAACCACCTACCTGACCTAAGCAGATTTCCAGCCATAATAGACAACACACAGCAGCACTCACCCTTCAGAGAGGAAAAACAGTCGCACGAAACACCATGTTCTCAGCCATGAAACAATCCTCAGCAAATATAGAAATGTGGAATCATACAGAAACAACCACAGTGAGATCAAATCAGAAATCAGTAACAGAAAGATCTCTAGAAAATCCCCCATGGCCAGGCAGGTTTCAGCCACTGGGAGGCAGCCAGAGCCAGATCAGACCCACCAGCCCACACACACACAGGCCCTGGCAGGGACCTTCTCAGCAAGGCAAGGGCCACATGGGTCCCAGGCAGGAGCACTGAGGAAACAACCTTGGAAGCCAAGAACTTGTAGACCCCAGACTCAAGCCTGGGCCTCCCCAGGACTGCAAAGGGTGGGAGGAGTCCTGAATGCTCTCAGGACAGCCGATCTCCAGTAACTAGTTAATTCTGCTTTTTGTATGGTTTCTGCCTCCTGACTGGACTTCACTGGAGACAAACCCTAAGTTTCTGTGAAGTTCAGGAAAATAAGGTTTTTCACTATGTATAGTTAAGACCTGTCTCTTCAGACTACTCAGTTTCATACCTTGCTGTGTCTGGGGCAGAAAGGGGCCTCAAGGACTTGGGGAGCTGAGTGAGGGAATTCATTTTAGCTGGTACTGATGGGGCCCACCCATAGGGACGACCCTCCCACCCCAGCATCACCCACAGGGATGGCACTTCCGACCTGGTTCACCCAGACTGGTGGAGGAGGACAGCACAGGGCAGTGTCTGGCACTAGGAAGGTCTGGAGTTTGGGGACAAAGACTTTGAGAGTACAGATGTAGATGCTCATGTGTGGGAAGTTACCAGACATGTCCAGGTGTGAGCAGAAAGTTCAGTTCTCAACAAGTCTTCTATTTCCTTTTTTTGGTAGAGACAGAGTCTCACTCTATCGTCCTCAGTAGAGTGCCATGGCGTCACACTGCTCACAGCAACCTCCAACTCCTGGGCTTAGGCGATTCTCCTGCCTCAGTCTCCCCAGTAGTTGGGACTACAGGCGTCCACCACAACGCCTGGCTATTTTTTTGTTGCAGTTCAGCGGGGTTGGATTTGAACCTGCCACCCTTGGTATATGGGGCCAGTGCCCTGCCCACTGAGCCACAGGCACTGCCCTCTCAACAATTCTTAATCAAAGTGTATGCCTGCCTTCATTTCTTACAGGAATCACATTAAGTCCAGTTTATTTGCCGCTCTGACCTAGACTTTCTTACCCTAAGTGTTCAAGTGGGAACTTGCATGTTCTGAGTGACATCTATCAATAGGGAAAGATTTAACTCAATCTTGTCAGTGGGAAGAAAAAAATTAATTTTCTGTTCTCCCCACAGAAAAAAATACAAAATTGTTATGCTAAAGACTATGGATTTGGAAAATTGGAGGTTAAAGTGTTATAGCAATATCAGCAATTCATTAAAATGATATATATATTTTTGGACATTGCCTGTTTCTGTGACTTAGCTCTCAAAATTCATAGACTGCTGGGCAGCACCTGTGGCTCAAAGGGGTAGGGCACCAGCCCCATATGCTGGAGGTGGCGGGTTCAAACCCAGCCCTGGCAAAAAACCACCAAAAAAAAAATTTTTTTTTCATCGACTGCTGCAAACCTTCACTATGAATTAACATTCACTCTTAGACCTAATGTTATGTTGATCTGGCACTCAAGGAGTGGCTGGGTGATATGTTGGCTGCAGCAGCTCTCCAAGGCCAAGTCCATTCCTCTGAGCATAGAGACTGGGGGCAGATCAGGCTGTACTAGGGTGCCAGCACTGACCTGGGGCCAGGGAGGAGGAGATGGAGGAGGCCCTGTTTGACATGGATTGGCCTCACTCTGCAGCCTCAGTGTGTGCTTGTGTTTCACCAGCTGTCAGCAATGTCTGAGGATAAAATCTCAGCCAGAACAACCCAACCACTTTACAGTGACAAAATGCACTTTCTCACCTTTGCTGTGGATGCTCTGGGAGTGGTGGATTGTAGTATCCAGCCTTGGCAGCCCCAACAGACAGCCCCAATGACCCTGACAGCCCTGACAGCCCTAACAACTCCAGGCCTGGCCTTGCTGTATGAGGCCCCAGCTCCTAGCAAGGCTGTGAGTTTGGAGGGCCAGGAATGCTGGCTGTGTTAGACCTTCACAGGCTAACCTGCCTGTGGCATCTGGATTTTCTATAGATGATCCTTTTATTACCTGAAAAAATCAGAAGTGATAAAACACCTGCAGTGTGCAGTCAGCAATATTTATTTGTGCAAGCAATGTCCCCTAGTCTGCCATGCGTGTCTCCTAGCCTGTTCTTACAGAGGCTTCTTTTCACACTATGGTCTCAGGCGCTTGGTGCCTCGCACCTACAGATTTTCTCAGAGTCACAGAAAGTGCTGCATGGACCTTGGGGGACACTTTGCTCTGAACCCAACTCCCAGCACCGTAATGTCCAGGGTGTGCATCAGAGGGCCCAGGATTGGTTCTTCAGGAACAAATTTGTGTGTTCCTGTCACTAAAGTAAACACCAAAAATGAAGGAATATAGTGGGAGGTGGTAGCACAGAGCAGGAGCAAGAGGAGGCTAAGTGCAAACCAGCAGTCTCCAGAGCCCTGAGTGTCCCTCTGCCACCAGAGGGCAGATAAGGACAGGTTGGCCTTATCTGGCCTCAGGGCCCGAGTGGAAGAAGGATGCCCTGGAGCACCCAGCTCACAGCTGTGCCCCCACAGCCTCTCCAGGTGCAGCTGAGCCATGGCCGATGAGGCGGTGGGTGCTCATAGGGACCTGGGGCCCGTACCTCAGAGGCCAGAGACCCCTTTTGCCTGGTCTCTAGGGAAGCTGACCCCCACTGTGCCCACTCTCCCTGCTCCCCGCTGCCCTCCTAACCCCACTCACTTGGGCTCCACCCTGCAGGTCCCAGGCCATGCCACCTGCCACTGTCAGTCAGACTGAGCTAGCAGAATCACTGGGAGGGACTGGAAGATCCCTTCTTGCCCCCCAGGGCTGCTGAGGTCTCAGCCTCCCCAGACCAAAGACTTTCCTCCCCACCCTCTGGGGCCCTCACAAGCTCCCAGTGGGGCTACCCAGTGCCCTTCCCTGTGTGTCTCTTACGGGCCTCTGAGATAGCCCTGCAGCAATGTGGCCAGCTCAGGAGCCCCTCTGACTGTAACCATTTCCTATGTGTCCCCCTCTTCATGAAATGAGCTCCTGATGGACCCAGTCTCAAAGTAGCAGCCCCTCCCTTTGCCCACACTCCCTGCTGTATCCACCAAGTCCCTGGCACCCAAGGGACCCACCAGCGGCAGGCACTGGGCCAGGATTCCCGTGCGTGGGACACAGCGGTATGGGCTGTCTTCATTCAGCTGGATGCAGCACTGGCTGCGGCACTCACTGTGGCTCCTGCAGTAGTTGCCATCCGGCTGGGGAGATATGGGCAGGAGCCCCCCAAGAAGCCTCCACACCCTTCCTCCTACCAAAGCAGGACAGGGGTGCAGAGGTGGCCACCCCCCTCACATTAGGGGCCTGGGCTCACCTTGCGCCAGGGCACACACTGCAGGAAGATGGTCTTGGGAGCGCAGAACAAACTCTGCTTAGGGCCAGTTCTGACACAGCAGTGGCTCTGGCACTCTGCGTGGGTCCAGCAGATGTACCCATTTGGCTGCAGGATGGGGGACCATGGAGTTGGCAGAAGCAGGTGGCACACGTCTCCACACGTCTCCATAGCCCAGCCCTGTCCCCACGCACCCTGCGCCAGGATAGGCACTGCAGGAAGATGGTCTGAGGAGTGCAGAACCTCTGTGGGTTCAGGCTGTTGGTGACGCAGCAATCGCTCTGGCACTCGAAGTGGTTCTCACAGGCCTCGCCGATGCCCTGAAACATAGCCCAGTGCTCTGAGGCCTCTTCCCCTCACGCTCCACTGGTCACCTTCCTTCAAACTCAGGAACAAACCTGCCCACAGTTGGTCTGGCAGGGTGATGTCAGAGTGCTCAGTGGTGAGGAGGGGAAAAGCAACATCCACCATCAGCTGTGTGGACAGAGTAAACTGAGGCACAGAGGGTGGAGGAATCAGGCACAGGGAGGAGAGGGTAGTAGAAGCCCTATGAGACTTCTGCGCCTCTCACCTGCATTTCCCAGGTGAAGAAATAGGCTCAGAGAGGCTGATTGACCTGCCCAGAACCACACAGACAGCCAGGAACCAGAGCTGAGATTCTAGCCTATGTCTATAGCTGGCTGAGCCAGGTCCCTCAGGTGCCATGTGAGTATGGCTAAGGTTCACCAGCAGTCTGACAGAGGCCCTGCCACAGGTGGTTTTAGGGCTATAAGGGGCTTTTGAGAGCTGCTGTGGCTATAGCTATCGACCTTTGTTCCATTTGACACTAAAACTGAGAAAAGTTGGCTCAGCGCCTGTGGCTCAAGTGGCTAAGGTGCCAGCCACATACACCTAAGGTGGCAGGTTCGTATCCAGTCCGGGCCCACCAAACAACAATGATGGCTGCCACCAAAAAATAGCCTGGCGCTGTGGTGGGCGTCTGTGGTCCCAGCTACTTCGGAGGCAGAGGCAGGAGACTCGCTTAAGCCCAGGAGTTGGAGATTGCTGTGAGCTGTGATGCCACGGCACTCTACCCAGGGGGACAGCTTGAGGCTCTGTCTCAAAAAAACAAACAAAAACAGCAACAACAAAACAAACAAAAAAAAAAAACTGAGAAAAGTTTTAAAATAACAATAATAAAGAATGACCTAAGCCCAGGAGTTGGAGGTTGCTGTGAGCTGTGACGGCATAGCACTCTACCAAGGGCAATAAAGTGAGACTTTGTCTCTAAAAAAAAAATAATAATAACAATAATAAATCCATTGCATGTTAATGCAAATACATTTTTATGAAAAATTACAACCCATCTCTACTAAACAGAAAAGACTAGTTGGGGGACAGCACCTGTGGCTCAGGGAGTAGGACGCTGGCCCCATATGCCAAGGGTGGTGGGTTTCAAACCCAGCCCTGGCCAAACTGCAACCAAAAAATAGCTGGACGTTGTCAGGAGTACCTGTAGTCCCAGCTACTTGGGAGGCTGAGGCAAGAGACTCGCCTAAGCTAGAGGTTGCTGGGAGCTGTGATGCCATGGCATTCTACCGAGGGTGACAAAGTGAGACTCTTGTCTCTTAAAAAAAAAAGAAAAGATTAGTTGGGTGCAGTGGCTAGCACCTATAGTCCTAGCACTCTGGGAGGCTGAAACAGGTAGATTGCTTGAGCTTAGGAGTTCAAGACCAGCCTGAGCAAAGGTGAGACCCTGTCTCTACTAAAAATAGAAAAACTAGCTGGGCAGACACCTGTAGTCCCAGCTACTCAGGAGGCTAAGGCAAAAGGATCACTTGAATCCAAAAGTTTGAGGTAGCTGTGAGTTATGATGATGCCATGGCACTCAACCCCAAGGGACAGAATGAGACTCTGTCTCAAAAAACAAGTAACAGGGCTCGGCGCCTGTGGCTCAATCGGCTAAGGCGCCAGCCACATACACCTAAGGTGGCGGGTTCGAATCCCCAGCCCGGGCCTGCCAAACAACAATGATGGCTGCAACCAAAAAATTGCTGGGCGTTGTGGCGGGCGCCTGTGGTCCCAGCTACTTGGGAGACGGAGGCAGGAGACTCGCTTGAGCCCAGGAGTTGGAGGTTGCTATGAGCTGTGATGCCATGGCACTCTACCCAGGGGGATAGCTTGAGGCTCCGTCTCAAGAAAAAAAAAAAAAAAGAGTTCCCCCTCCCAAAAGAATCAAGTGGTCAGAGGGTTCCCCCAAAAGTCCAGTGATCTCTCCTCCATGTAGTCCAAGGTTTCATTTTTTCACCTCCTTTCCCCAACAGGAACTGATGTTATTACCCATTCAGGGCCTTCTTCACCTCAGGCCTAATGCAATCACCCTTAATCATCCAATGGTACTCCCCCTCAAACAAGAACTCCACCAACCAAGAAAACCGACAACATCTGGGGTCTTTTCTCGATCCCCAGGTATAATGGTATTTCCCACAAACTTTCTACCTCCCACGGGCTAATGGTATTGCCCTCTCAAGGGCTCCCCCCAATCCGTCATGACGCAAACCGCCCAACACCCGCTTCCTTCCTCTCCAGGCAAAATGGTTTCACCTTCTCAGGATCTCATTCTCAATGCCCAACATTATCATCACCCAGAGATGGCGTGTGTCCCCTGCACGGGCCTGAAAGTCTTGTCCCTTCCAAGTCTGAGTAAAGTACCGCCTACTTAAGGACGGTCTCCCCCGCCCACAAGGCTAACAGAATCCAACCTTCAGAGCCACCACAGCACCTCAGAATCCAATATCCTCCCACTCAGAGCCTCAGTTTTCCTTCTCCAGATCAACCCCTTACACTGAATCCTCCCCAACCAACCTGTTCTCAGAGCTCGTGACACAACCTCCCTCTATCCCAACCCCCGGTAGCCTAACTCGGTGGTCTTTCCCACCGCGAGAGACACCTGCATCCGCTGAAACTCCTCCTCAGACAGAGCTTGCGCCATGTTCCTCCCCCCACCCCCCCCACGGCCAGGTTTCTGCGCAGACGCAGCGCGCACCTTCTGTCAGTATTAAGGTCGGACCAAACCACTGGCTACGAATGGAAGGGGTAGAACCTAATTCAGAAGTTCATCATTTTGGAGACAGAGAGAAGAGAACAAAACTGACAGGTTAGCTGAATTGTAATTTAATGTTCTACCAGAACGCAAGTCATCTGATTGGCTTTTGAGCTGTTATACACATGATGGTGCGACATTATGGCATTCCTGTCTCAGTTGGACTCGTTTGCCGACAGAAATCACCCTTCCGCGGTATTCCTTTAATGAGAATAGTTGACTTAATAACTGCAGAAATGAAAGCGGAAGCTTTGGTCTTGTTCCCGCCCTGTTCTGGTGACCCCAAAGGGAAATCCCGCCCCTCGTAAAAGGCTTAGCCCTTTTTTTTTTTCTTTTAAGGACCTGACACTGATTTTATTAACTTGATACTGTACATCATGGTAGGTAAAGGACTTAGCCACCGATGAACTAAAAATCCCTGAAAGAGGCAGGACAGTGGCTCGCGTCTGTAACGCTAACACTCTCAGAGGCTGAGTTGGGAGGATCGTTTGAGAGCAGGAGTTCAAGACCCATCCCTACTAAAAATAGAAAAATTAGCCAGGCGAGGTTATAGTCCCAGCCACTCCCGAGGCTGAGGCAGGAAGATCCAGGGAGCCCAGGAGTTTTTGGGTTTTTTTTTTTTTGAGACGGAGCCTCAAGCTATTCCCCCACCCCCACCCCGTAGAGTGCCATGGCATCACAGCTCATAGCAACCTCCAACTCCCGGGCTCAAGCAAGTCTCCTGCCTCCGCCTCCCAAGTAACTGGGACCACAGGCGCCCGCCACAACGCCCGACCATTTTTTGGTTGCAGCCATCATTGTTGTTTGGCGGGCACGGGCTGGGGATTCGAACCCACCACCTTAGGTGTACGTGGTTGGCGCCTTAGCCGGTTGAGCCACAGGCGCCGAGCCGGAGCCCAGGAGTTTGAGATTGCCGATTGCCGTGAATTATAATCATGCGACTGCACTCTAGCCCGGGAGGAGCAAAACCATGCCCCCCCCCATCATTTGGAAATGGAAAGGATCAAAACAATTTTAATAAAAGAAGACCAGGCTCCGCGCCTATGGCTCAATCGGCTAAGGCGCCAGCCACGTACACCTAAGGTGGCGGGTTCGAATCCCCACCCGCCAAACAACAATGATGGCTGCAACCAAAAAATGGCCGGATGTTGTGGCGGGCGCCTGTAGTCCCAGCAACTTGAGAGGCTGAGACAGGAGACTGGCTTGAGCCCAGGAGTTGGAGGTTGCTATGAGCTGTGATGCCATGGCACTCTACCCAGGGGGATAGCTTGAGGCTCCGTCTCAAATAAAATAAAATAAAATAAAATAAAATAAAAGAAGACCATATATGGAGGATTTTTTTAGTTCCTGACCTCGAGACTTATTATAAAGCTACAATAATCAAGAATCAGGGGTCCTGGCTCGGCGCCTGTGGCTCAATTGGCTAAGGCGCCAGCCACGTACACCTAAGGTGGTGGGTTCGAATCCCCAGGCCGGGCCCACCAAACAACAATGATGGCTGCAACCAAAAAATGGCCGGGCGTTGTGGCCGGCGCCTGTGGTCCCAGCTACTTGGGAGGCAGAGGCGGGAGACTCGCTTGAGCCCAGGAGTTGGAGGTTGCTATGAGCTGTGATGCCATGGCACTCTACCCAGGGGGATAGCTTGAGGCTCCGTCTCAAAAAAAAAATAAAAATAAAAATAAAAAAAAAAGAATCAGGGGTCCTCAAACTTTTAAAACAGGGGGCCAGTTCACTGTCCCTCAGACAGTTGGAGGGCCGGACTGCAGGCCCAGGGACGAGTGGGAAGCTAAGCAGGACAGGCAGCGGCAGCAAAAACACCTGGTGGGCCAGATAAATGTCCTAGGCAGGTTGCATGTGGCCCACGGGCCATAGTTTGAGGGATGCCTGATCAAGATACTGTGGTACTGGCTCGCGCCTGTGGCTCAATCAGCTAAGGCGCCAGCCATGTACACCTAAGGTGGCGGGTTCAAATCCCCAGCCTGGGCCCGCCAAACAACAATGATGGCTGCAACCAAAAAATGGCCGGGCGTTGTGGCCGGCGCCTGTGGTCCCAG
>CAUYQV010029451.1:0-10572 GCA_963574575.1 Galagoides demidoff | reverse complement strand
GCTCGCCTCAGGAAGGTTGAAGTGTGCTCCTCAATCTTTTCTCTTGGCTCTGCTCCAAACCATCAGCTAATTAGCTAAACTTCTGTCCTTTCAGCCTCCTTCTGAACGGGAGCCTCTGCAAAAAGCTGGCTGCAGTCCGCCTTCTTGGCTCCGCCCCACATCTCTATGCTTTTAATTTCATTTTCTTTCTTTATTGCCCTAGAAAGTACAATGTTGAAAGCAACAATGAGAATGAATGTGTTTGCTTTGTTATTTACTTAAAAAATATTATTAAAATTGACTTTTTCAGTTAGGGATCTGTCATAATCTATGGGAGAAGTCTTATTTTATCAAAAAGTATGATATTATCTGTGGGTGAAAGATTAGCGATAGAAACTGGCTTAGGCTAACTTCTGGAAGGGCCTGTAGATAAAAGTTTGGGTTCCTCAGATTCTCCCACCCCCATAAACATCTCAGGATTGTAGAATCCTGGGGACTTAAATGAGATGTTAAAAAACATGGATTTCCCAAAACTAACATTATAAACCTTGTACAGCAACAGCCCAGGGCTTTGATAACTTCCCATGCTGCGCACAGCTTCAGTTAGTACCACCCTGGGAATTCAAACAGAATGCTTAGCAGTTAAAAAATTACTATCTGACCGGGAAAATCTAAATGTATATTGGAATCAGTAGGGCAAGTTTTGAAAAGTTATAGATTACTTGCAAAGCATTTTATTCGTTCTTACTTTTGTTCTATGGCATTTGTATTCTTATTCTTTTTTTTCCCATTACTTTCTCATTATTTACCATCGAGGGAAGCACTTCCTTGCCATTTTTACCCATATGAGGTTGCTGGCTTCTCTAGGCTTCATAGGTTATTGCATTGCTAATAACTGAGTGTGTCTTTTTTTTTTTTTCTGCGTTGCTTCCTCTCTAGTCTATCCACCTAAGTGGAACAGGAACAATTAGGTCTTGTGGGTATTTTTTGTTGTTCTTATTGTTGTTTTGTTTTGTATTTAATCTTCATCAGTTAAAGTAGTTTTCTTCTATTCCTACTTGTTGAAGATTTTTTAAAATCATGAATGCTGGACTTTTGAAGGAAGATTTTTCTATGTTATATTAGTTTTCTATTGCTATACAACAAATTAACCACAGTCTTATCAACTTAAAACATCTATTTTTTTCATTCACAGTTCCATAGGTCAGAAGTCTAGTATGTTGCAACTGGGTTCTCTGAGAATTATGGAAGACTAAGAGGAAATTAACAGCCAACTCAGTTCTCATCTTAAGGCTCTAAAGGGAAAGTCCATTTCCAATCTCTTTCTTATTGTTAGTAGAATTCAGTTACTCAGGGTGATAGGACTGAGATACCTATTTTCTTGCCATCTGTTGGATGGGGTTGCCCTTTGATCCCAGAGGCCATTATCACATCCTTTCTCTGTGCCCATCTCCATCTTCAAGTCAGATATTATGTGTTAAATACTTTTTGTGCTTTCAGTTTTTGACTTCTTCTTTAACCAGTGAGGAAAAAAAAAGTGTTCTACTTTTAATGGGTTCTTGTGATTAGGTCAGGCCTGCTTGAATATAATTTTATTAGTTAACTGTGCCATACAACACAACTGAAGTATGGAAGTAAAATACATCAAATTCATCATTCTGGTGAATATACAGAACTTATACATTTTCTGTGGGAGATAATGCCAGAAACTTTTGGAGCCATCCTGTACTTACCACATACATCTACTGATATGAGCATATTTTTATAAACAGTTTATTGATGTGAATTACACTGATTGTTTTTCACATGATGAATTATTCTTTCATTCTTAGTGTAAATATTTGATTTGATCATTTATTGTTGAGAATTTTTGAGTCTTTTTTCATGAGAAGATATTAGTCTGTATTATTATGTGTTTTTGTAATTATTATGTCTAATTTTAGTATCAGGGTAGTTTTGGTCCCATAAGATAAGTTGGGACTGGAGTTTCCATCTTATTGAACTTGAAGCAAAAAAGAGGGAGCAATATTGGTTTAAATTACATAGAATCTTAAATCATAACAGTGTACATTAATACTATCATGGGGTACACTGTACTGTTTCTCTATACAATTTTGCAGTACTTTTATCCAAATGGTTAACATAGCCTTCATGTCTTTTTCTTAGTTATTGTGTTAAGGCATTTATATTCTACATTTAGACAGATTCACATGTACTCTTATAGGATGAACCATAGGCGTGATCCCACCAATCACCCTCCCTCCCCCAACCCTCTACCCCTCCCTTTCCCTTCTCCCCATGTTCCTGGGCTAAATTGGGTTATAGCTTTCCTATGAAAGCTATACATTAATTTCATAGTAGGGCTGGGTACATAGGATACATTTTCTTCCATTCTTGGGATACTTTGCTAAGAAGAATATTTTCCAGCTCCATCCATGTAAGCATGAAGGAGGTAAAGTCTCCATCTTTCTTTATGGTTGCATAGTATTCCATGGTGTACATATACCATAGTTTATTGATCCATTTGTGGATCGATGGGCTCTTGGGTTTCTTCCATGACCTAGAAATTATGAATTGGGCTGCAATGAATATTCTGATATGAATATCTTTATTGTAGTGTGATTTTTGGTCTTCTGGATATATACCTAATAGAGGAATTATAGGATCAAATGGCAGGTCTATTTTTAGTTCTTTAAGTGTCCTCCAGATGTCTTTCTAAAAGGAACGTATTAGTTTGCAATCCCACCAGCAGTGTAGAAGTGTTCCCTTTTCTCCACATCCACGCCAGCAACTCTGGCTTTGGGATTTTGTGATATGGGTTGATCTTACTGGTGTTAGATGGTATCTCAAAGTAGTTTTGATTTGCATTTCTCTGATGATTAAGGATGGTGAGCATTTTTTCATGTTTGTAGGCCATGCACCTGTCTTCTTCAGAGAAGTTTCTCTTCAAGTCCCTTGCCCACCCTGAGAGGGGATCACTTGTTCTCTTCTTGCTAATATGTTTGAGTTCTCTGTGGATTCTGGTTATTAAACCTTTGTTGGAGACATAACCAGCAAATATCTTCTCCCATTTTGAGGACTGTCAACTTGCTTTACTTACTGTGTTCTTGGTTGTGTAGAAGCTTTTTAATTTGATGAGGTCCCAGTAGTGTATTTTTGATGTTGCTTCAATTGTCTAGGGGGCTCCTCTTCATAAAATTTCACCCAGACTGATTTCTTCACCAGACCTATACTTTCTTCTAGTATTTTTATAGTTTCATGTCTTCAGTTTAAATCTTTAATCCAGTGAGAGTCAATCTTAGCCATTGGTGAAAGGTGTGTATCCAGTTTCAGTCTTCTGCAGGTCACTAGCCAGTTATCCCAGCACCATTTGTTAAATAGGAAATCTTTTGCCCACTCAATGTTTTTAATTGGCTTGTCAAAGATTATATAATGGTAAGTAGCTGGATTCATCTCTTGGTTCTCTGTTCTGTTCCATACATCTACCTCTCTGTTTTTGTGCCATTACCATGCTGTTTTGATCATTATGGGATTTATGGCATAGTCTGATGTCTGGTAGTGTGATTCCTCCTGCTTTGTTTTTATTTCTGAGTAATGTCTTGGCTGTTTGAGTTTTTTTTTTGATTCCATATAAAACAAAGTATTATTTTTTCAAGATCTTTAAAGTATGACAATGGAACTTTAATAGGTATTGCATTAAAATTATATATTGCTTTGGGTAGTATGGACATTTTTACAATGTTGATTCTTCCCAGCCATGAGCATGGTATATTTTTCCATTTGTTAACATTTTCAGCATTCTTATCTTAAAGTTTCATAGTTCTCTTTATGTAGATCTTTCACATCCTTTGTAAGGTAGACTCCCAAATATTTCATTTTCTTTGGTGCTACTGTGAATGGAATAGAGTCCTTGACTGTTTTTTCAGCTTGGCTGCTGTTGGTATATATAAAGGCTACAGATTTATGAGTGTTGGTTTTGTAACCTGAGATGGGGCTGTATTTCTCAATCACTTCTAATAGTTTAGTAGTAGAATCCCTAGTCTCTTCCAGATATACAATCATATTATCTGTGAAGAGTGAAAGTTTAATCTCTTCTGACCCTGTATGGATACCCTTGATCACTTTTTCTTCCCTGATTGCGATGGCTAAAACATCCATTGCAATGTTAAAGAGCAATGGAGACAATGGGTAACCTTTCCTTGTTCCTTATCTGAGTGGAAACGATTTCAACTTAACTCCATTCAATACAATATTGTCTGTGAGTTTGCTATAGATGACCTCTATCAGTTTAAGAAATGTGCCTTCTATTCCAATTTTCTTAAGTGTTCTGATCATGAAAGGATGATAGATATTATTAAACACTTTTTCATCAATTGAGAGAATCATATCATCTTTGTTTTTTAATTTGTTGATGAGATAAATTATATTTATAGATTTATGTATTTTGAACTGTCCTTGAGATCCTGGGATAAAACCCACTTGGTTGTGGTGTATAATTTGTTTGATGTGTTGCTGGATTCTGTTGGTTAGGATTTTGTTGAATATTTTTGCATCAATATTCATTAGAGTTATTGGTCTATAATTTTCTTTTCTTGTTGGGTCTTTTCCTGGTTTGGGGATCAAGGTGATGTTAGCTTCATAGAATGTGTTGGGTAGTATTCTGTTTTTTTCTATATTTTGGAAAAGGTTGAGTAATATAGGTACTAGTTCCTCTATGAAAGTTTGGTAGAATTCTGATGTGAAGCCATGTGGTCCTGGGCTTTTCTTTTTAGGGAGATTTTGTATAGTTGATGCTATTTCAGAGCTTGATATAGGTCTGTTTAACATTTCAACTGCATTCTGGCTAAGTCTTGGGAGATGGCGTGCTTCCAAGTATTGGTTGGTTTCCTTCAGATTGTCTTATTTATGGGAATAAAGTTTCTTGTAACATTCATTAAGGATTTTTTGAATTTCTAAAGGGTCTGTTGTTATTTCATCTTTACCACTTCTGGATGACGAGATTAGAGACTTTATTCTTTTTTTCTTGGTTAGTTTGGCCAAAGGTTTATTGATTTTGTTGATTTTTTTCAAAAAAGCAACTTTGTGATTTGTTGATCTGTTCTATAATCCTTTTGTTTTCAATCTCATTTAATTCTGCCCCAATTTTGGTTATTTCTTTTCTTCTACTTGTTTTGGCATTGGAATGTTCTTCCTTTTCCAGCTGCTTGAGATGTCCATTAAGTTGTTAACTTCCTCTCTTTCCGTTCTCTTGAGGAAAGTTGGCAGTGCTATAAATTTCCCTCTTAGGACTGCCTTTGTGGTATCCCAGAGGTTCTGATAACTCATATCTTAATTATCATTTTATTCTAAAAAATTGGTTGTTTCCTTCTTGATTTTGTTTCTGACCAATCTATCATTCAGTGTAAGATTATTTAGCTTCCATGTTTTTATACCGGTCTGCAAATTCCTGTTGTTGCTGAGTTCAACTTTGATTTCATGATGGTCCAAGAAGATGCATGGAATAATTTCTATTCCTTTAAACTTGCTGAGGTTAGATTTGTGACCTAAGATGTGATTGATTTTGGAGTATGTTCCATGTACTGATGAGAAAAATGTGTATTCAGTTTTGTTAGGATGAAATGTTCTGTAGATGTCTGAATCAAAGTCCAAAAGTTGAATAGTTAAATTTAAATCTAAGATTTCTATGCTAAGCTTCTTATTGGAGGATCTATCCAACACTGCCAAAGGAGTGTTAAAATCTCCAACTATGATGGCGCTGTGAGAGATCAAGTTGCTCATGCCAGCTAGAGTCTCTTTTATAAATTGAGGTGCATTCTGGTTGGGTGCATAGATAGGGATAATTGAGATCTCATCGTATTGAGTATTGCCCTTAACAAATATAAAGTGGCTTTCTTTATCCTTGGTACTTTTGTTGGTTTAAAACCTATTGTATCTGCACAAAAATTGCAACATCTGCTTTTTTCTGCTTTCCATTAGCCTGGAATATAGATGAACATCCCTTCACCCTGAGTCTATATTTGTCTTTTAAGGTAAGATGAGATTATTATACAAAAAATGTCTGGTCTGGGTTTCTGTATCCAATCAGCCAATCTGTGCCTCTTTAGAGGACAATTTAAGCTATTCACATTGATTAAAATTGTTGATAAGCCTGGTAAAATTTTAGATATGGATTTTGTCAAAAGTCCAGTGGACATTTTTAATCCTTTTGCCACTGTGGAAGTTGGAATTTAATCAAAAGTTTCTTAGTTAGTTTACTTTTGTGGTGGAGGATTACACTGGTCATTATGGAAGATAGGTCTGAGAATATCCCAGAGACCTGGTTTATTTATGGCAAATTTCTTCAACATATGAATGTCATTAAAGTATTTATTTTCTAAATCATAAATGAAACTCAGTTTATCTAGATACAGGATCTTGGGTTGAAATTTATTTTGTGTTAGATTAAATGTTGATGATCACCCTCTTCTGGCCTGAAAGGTTTCGGCATTAAGATCTGCATTCATTCTAATATTCTTCCCCTTGTAGGTTATGGTTTTCTTATGTCTCACTGCTTGCAGGATTTTCTCTTTCATATTAACTTTAGTGAAGTTAATTATGATGTGTCTGGGGGATATCTTATTTGGGTTGAGTCGTGCTGGGGTTCTGAAGCTGTCTGCTATCTGAATTTCAGGATCTCTTTGCATATCTGGAAATTTCTCTTTCATAATTTCATGAAGAAGAGCCTCTGTGTTTTGTGAAGCAATTTCATCACCTTCAGGGATTCCTATAAGGAGAATATTAGTTTTCTTCAAATTATTCCAGAGCTCTCTGAGAGAAGATCCATTTTTACTTTCCATTTCTGTTCCTCTTTGGACACGTTGGCATGTTCAGAAACTTTGTCTTCTATGTCTGAGATCTTTTCTTCTGCCTGCTCCTGCTGCATTCTATTACCAAGAGATTTATTTTTCAGATATTTGAGGGCTACAATCTCTTGCCTCGATATTTCAAAATCTTTGGTGGTTTTGTCTTTGAATTCATTGAATTCTTGAGTGAAATTTTGGAATACTCCTTGAATTTCTAATTCTATCTTTGCTTCTATTCTATTAATCTTATTTGCAACCCAAATTCTGAATTTGATTTCTGACATCTCAGACAACTGTTTATGAAGGGGATCTTCAGTTGCCTCTGCCACATCCTTTCTTGGGGGGGGGGTTGACCTACTCTGGTTATTCATATTACCAGAGCCTTTCCACTGATTCTGCCCCATGATTATTTTACCCCATTTGGCTTTTCTCCTTGAGGTTTGTCAAGGACCCATATGGTGTTACGGCCTGAGAGACTGGAGACCTGCTTGGTGTGGTGGGGCTAAGTGGCTCTGTCTTATTTTCAGCTGGTCTCTGTCCTACCCTAGTGAATCAGTTACTCTTGGCTGAAGTCTCAGCTGTGGAGAAATACCAGCAATTAAGTCATCCCACCCCCACAAACAACAATTGGTCAAGGAAAATAAAACCTTCCCTCAACCATCCACCCAGGGTGTTACTTTGTATAGTCCTTGGGTGATTTGCCCAGCTCAAGGGGTCCAAATCTGTTATCCCTATCAGCACCAGTCTCAGGTAGGAGAGTTCAAACATCCCCAGCACCTCAATAAGAGGGGTCTGCTGGCAGCTCAGATATAACTTGCTCCAGTGCTCCACGAAGGCAAAAGGACCCACTCAGCAAATGAATTAGTCTGGGAAGGTTGATACCTCCTTCTCCACCTTGCACCCAGTCACTGGTAATCCCACAGGGTCGTAACCCAGTTCACTCCAGTAAGGAACTGCTCCCGGGGTTTATGACTGCCAGAGTCCCCAGGAGATCTGAATCTGGCAGGGGAAGAATTTAGGCTGGGGAAGTTCACTCAGTTCCAGCCCCATGCCTTCTGTCCTGGCTAAATTCCTCTGCAAGTCAGAGACTGCTAGAGTTGATAAGAAACTCAGCCCTAGGCAGCAAACAATTAGAGTTTACACTCGTGTCAATTCCAGCCTCTGTCCACCCACTGCCTTTGTCTCAGCTATATTCCCCTGAGGGCTAGGCACTACTGGTCTCTACTCACAAAAGTTCCCAAGCCTGTTCCACCAGTGGCTGCTGTCTGGAACCTCTGGTTGCCCAGAGAGACAAGGCTTGCCTATCTGGAATGGCATCAGGCAGCTCCTGTATGGCTTCCTCTGAGCTAACACTCTTCTCCTTGCTCCCGTGTCACAGAGTCAGCACAGAGCAGCACCAGCCTTTTCCCCCTCCACTCCTCTCAAGGAAATGCCCAAGATTCTGGACCCCATGGGTGACAAACCTCTAGACCTCAGGGTGAGAGTTGGGGGGGGGGAGTCTTGAGTTCAGAGTTTCAGGTAGGGAATATTTACAGTTTTATATAGTTTTACAGTTTTATGCCTGGCAGGAGGGTGCCGTGGCACACCAGTAGGGGTAGGAGGTCCAGTTTTTAGGGGCTCTCTCCTGTGGGATAGAGTGGGAGGATATTTGAACTCTGCTTGCTTGTTTGTATGGAGTAAACTGCAAGCCCTTCTTGTGGGGGAGAGGACTCCCATCCACTTGGTGGTGGATTTTGTACCTTTTGATTGTATTATGGGTGTCGCAGCTCACCTTAGGAAGGTTAAAGTACGTTCTTCAATCTCTCTTGGCTCTGCTCCAAACCATCAGCTACCTTGCTAAACTTCTGCCCTTTAAGTCTCCTTCTAGACAGGAGCCTTTGTAAAAAGCTGGCTGCAGCCCACCATCTTGCCTCCGTCCCCCATTCTTAGTTTCTATGTTTTCTATGACAAGATGATTTTGTGGTTTGTTATTGTCTCTTGACATTTGTTTTTTCCTTTTCTAAGAATATTTTGTATGCCCTGTAATTTTTCTGTCTACATTTCCTTTATGCTTCTACATAAAGATCTACTCCATATTTCTGTTGTCAACTCAATGTAAATAATTTCCAAATTTTAACAATTCTTTACATTCTTTCTTTTTTTTTTTTTTTTAGAGACAGAGTCTCACATTATTGCCCTTGGTAGAGTGCCGTGGCATCACAACTCACAGCAACCTCCATCTCTTGGGCTTAGGTGATCCTCTTTCCTCAGCTTCCTGAGTAACTGGGACTACAGGCATCTGCCACAATGCCTGGCTATTTTTTTGTTGCAGTTTTGCTGGGCCGGGTTTGAACCTACCACCCTCAGTATATGGGGCCGATGCCTACTCACTGAGCCACAGGTGCCGCCCAGCAATTCTTTACTTTCTAAGAGCCATACTTTTGCATTTCAAAGTCTAGTTGGCTCTCCAAGCCCAGAATTACCAAAGAAAAATTTAGAATCTTCCTCCCTAATGTCTGTCTCTTTTTCTATACTTTCTTATTTTATTGAGTAAAATTTCCTAACATACAGTAAGAAATTTTCAGGCCATCTTAGAAATGTTCCTTCTTTACTTTGTAACAATGAAGCTTCAGTTTTGCATCTGACTTAGGGAAGAAAGGTTAGTGATACCAAGCAAAGCTACATGAGCTCTCTTATAGAATTATAAGTAGTTTCTATATATATGGATGCTGTTTGCGAGGAGACTGGAAAGATAAAAGATATTGCAAGAAAGCAAATTAGCATGAAGAAAGATGTTAAATTATTTGCTATGTGCAAACAATAACAATAAATTCACATGACTGAATAATTACATATGTAGTTGAGGAGGTTTACAGGAAATGAATTCTTTCTTTTTCCGAGAAAGTTTTTATATCTCTTTCATTTTGAACAATAACTCCACTGTGCATAGAATTCTAGATTGTTGGTCTTTTACTTTCAGTACTTTATATGTTTCACTTCATTTTCTTCTTGCTGGTATGGTTTCTAGGGAGAAGTTAGCAGTAGTTCTTATCCTTGTTACTCTATAGGTAAAACGTTTTTTCTCTTCAGTGTTTTCCAATATTTTACTTTGCTTTTGTTTTATGTATTAGTGGTGCTGTTGTGGCAAATAAGGAACCATCTTTAATCTTACAAGTAAATATAAGGCTTTTGGTGGGTCTGAGTGTCAGTGCCCACTAGACCCTGGGACCTTTGTAAGTGATTCTTCAGTGGAGTAGCTTTCCCTAGCTACAATGTTATAGTGCATTTCTCTGTTCACTGCAGACTGTAGCTCCTCATTCACAGGTGAGAGGAAAAAGCTAAAATAGACTTGAGTATGGAGAATTCCCTTCCTCCAGCTAGACTAAGGCCTTTGTCAAAGTGGTTTCCCACTTAACTGTTTGTTACAGAGTACTCTTTGAGAGTGCATATCACAGTGATTATCCCTGCCAAGGATAGTAAGGGACTTTTATGATATTTGGATTCCTCAGAATAAAGGGTACAAATTGTAAAGGACCCCTAAGATTTTGTCCTCCAGAAGTTTCTCACTCTCAAGCTGGTCTACACCTGGTCTCCAACAATTTTTTTTTTTTTGAGACAGAGCCTCAAGCTGTTCCCCTGGGTAGAGGGCCATGGCATCATAGCTCATAGCAACCTCCAACTCCTGGGCTCAAGCGAGTCTCCTGCCTCAGCCTCCCAAGTAGCTGGGACTACAGGCGCCCACCACAACGCCCAGCCATTTTTTGGTTGCAGC